>QNGE01002884.1:0-33190 GCA_008508345.1 Paragonimus westermani
ACTGCTTATTAGCGCTTTTCTCGTTTATCAGACTTGCGAAAGTCATACGAATTTCCGACCGCTTAATGGTTAGTTACACGTTGTTTTCTGTTGGTTTGTCCGCTCACAC
The DNA here is from genome assembly GCA_008508345.1 of Paragonimus westermani. Lineage (NCBI taxonomy): Eukaryota > Metazoa > Platyhelminthes > Trematoda > Plagiorchiida > Troglotrematidae > Paragonimus > Paragonimus westermani. The sequence continues at coordinate 110 of QNGE01002884.1, forward strand.
CATAGGCATAACCGTTCCAGTCCTCCTGTGTGGATTTGAAACCGTCCTCTGGAACTGCACCACCGAAGAGTTATGGCTTTGCCAACCGTGCGGAACCAGAACACGAGGCTTGAGTGCGCACAGTGGATTTCAGTCACTCAGTGCGTGACCGAAACGAGTAACCATAACTGCGACCAGTCTGACAACCAAACAGTCGGAAAGCAAAAACCTATTGATCCGGTTTGGCCAGGCAGCCAATGGATGGTAAGACGACCAAATGTAAACGGGTGAGTGGGTAAAAGTACATCGGCCGTCTGCAACGATATGAGCAACTCTGTAACAGGATTTCGGCAAAACTGACGGGGCACGTTTTGGATATGGATGGATATCACTGCGTAACTGTCACATTGTTCAAATACCTTGTCAAGATACCTGTTAGTCGGTCCCAAATTCACCTGTTTCTGCGTGACTAAAGATGAGTCTGATGCTGTGCAGACTTGAACTGTAGTCAAAAATGTGGTTGTGATTACGTGCACCTGGATTTCAAACAGAATACAACAAGTTCGGTAGGATTGGTTGAGTGAAACATTTCAAGCCTGTGCTTTCTATGCACATTGTATTGCTTGATAAAAATGTGTTGGCGAACAACTCGAACAATGTCACAGTTAATAAGGTTGTTTTAATGCTCCTAATTCATCACTGGTTTTACGCGTTGTACATTGACATTTTGTCTCTCTTCATTAAGGCTAGCACAGTTGTTCATAGGCAATTTTTGGCTGAACATTCACGCATGATATGCCTGGAGTAGTGATCACTTCAGTGGCTTCCAGCTTAGGGCGGCCGGAGTTCAAACGGATGTCCGGACAAAGATATGCATCACTGGTTAACTCCAACACATGCGGGTCTAGAGTGCAGTACTTGTTTTCATCGACAACCTGTAGAAAAATGTCTTTGACTGTGAAGGCCGTGTTCTGTTAGAATGGCGTACGGCTTGCAATGACCGACCTACCGCCAGACTATTAGCTGCGTAGCTGTATTTACAGCTCCTTACTACCGGTCGCACATACAGCTGATTATGGGTGGATTCTGCTGTTCTCACAATCACAGACCACAAATAGTTTGTCGAATATATATTCTTGCAGCCTTTCTGTCAGATTACAAAACTCACAAATCCATATATGTGTATGAATAAGACTAGAAAAGTACCAGTTTAAAGAAAAGTCAAGATTTTTTGCATAACTAAGGAATTAACACGTACGTGAGGTAGCCAAAACTAATACGAACCTAGTCGTTGATAGTTTTCAATAGAAATAGAATATCCAGGTACAGACACTACAAATGCCACTCAAATTTCAAATGACAACAACTGGATTCCGCAATTTTGTTTTCACATTTGGTGATGTAGAGACACTTGTTTTAAAAAGACGAGTGGTGTTGAGATCGACCGAAGTAGTCACCTCCAATTAGAAATTTGCTGTGATTTACGCATTTTTGGCGACGTTTTGTTGGTTTATTATGGACCTGTCCAAGTTGGAATTGTTACTGGAGCAGCAACGTAAACCGATAGAGATACTCGCGAAGTCCAAGGAAACCTCCGCACAACCTACAGCTATGAACGCACCGTCGATTGTTGCCTTGGGCAACAGTATATCGGAATTCCATTACGACTCTGATTCAATTGTTACATTTGACACTTGGTTCAGGCGTTATGAGGATTTATTTACAGTTGATTTCGCTGGCTACGACGATGAATGGGAAGTCAGACAGCTACTTCGTAAGCTCAGTGAAGCTGAACTATACAAGTATTGCAACAGTGTTTTGCCTGATGAACCTCGAGACCGCAATTTCAAGGATACTGTCCAGTCGCTTAGTCATCTGTTCGGTGATCAATCTTCTTTGTTCAGTATTCGTTACAGATGTCTCAAGCTGGTAATCAACGATTCTGACGACTTTCTGACGCATGTTGGACTGGTAAATCGTGAATGTGAACGCTTCAAGCTAAAGTCCCTGACGGACGATCAATTCAAGTCGCTGATGTTGATGTGCAATCTCTAATCTCCAAGGTTGGCTGATATACGCACCCGGTTGCAGAACCGTTTGGAACAGGAACCCAATCTTACCTTGAACGACATGACTGCAGAGTACCAACGACTAGTAAACTTGAAGCATGACACCACTCTGGTCCACTCTGGGTGCCAAGGTGGTACCGAAGTTCATGCGGTTCAACATCCTTCTACTTCCAAATTGCGCAACCTCAGCCTGTCACACAATAAACCATCTGGCCCGAACGGCCCGGAAACTCGGAAGATACCTCCAGGAGCATGTTGGTACTGTAGGGCCTGGCACTTCGTCAGGTTCTGCCCATTCAAACAACACAGATGTCGGAAATGCAATTCAGTCGGCCATAAAGAAGGATATTGTCATTCACGTTAGCAACGTACACTTGTTGGTTCAAGGTCCAGATCGAAGTCGAGATCTAAGTCACGATCCACAACAGTCGGCAGCAAAAAGACCTTGATGGCAGTCTTCCAAGTCAACGCTCCAAGCCGACGTAAATTCATAACTCTTCATATCAATGGTCAGCCATTCCGATTACAGTTAGACACTGCTTTCGACGTAACTATCACTTCGGAGAAACTCTGGCACACACTCGGGCAACCTCCAGTATAAGAGGCCAAACAGATCACCAACAGTGCATGTGGTGGTCACATTCCACTCACGGGTCAGCTGCAGTGCTGCGTTTTATTCCGTGGTAAAACGTTTCGCGGATCCTGCTTCGTTACAACATCAGAACTCAACCTACTTGACCTCGACTGGTTTGATCGACTGGGTTTGGCGGACACTTCCATCAACAAAATCTGTAATCACGTGAGTCACGCTTTATCTGGTCAACAGTCTTTTAATATTGTAAAACAATTTGAATCGCTTTTCAAACCCGGCCTTGGGCACTGCACAGCAGCACCAGCTACTTTACAACTTTATCCAGGTTCTACACCAGTCATACGTTCGAAAGGACCGGTTCCGTACGCATTCTTGCCAGAAGTTGATGTCGAACTGCAACGACTCGAACTTGAAACTGTCTTAGTCTGCATGGGCTGCCCCCATTGTGGTTATCGAGAAGCCAAGTGGAGCATTACGGATCTGTGCTGATTTCTCAACTGGCCTAAACGCTGCGCTCCAAACACACCACTACCCTCTGCCGACACAGCATTAAATGGAGGAAAATTCTTTGCTAAACTGGACCTCGCAGAGGCCTACCTCCAAGTGGAAGTTGCTTCGGAATCACGTGAGTTGCTCGCCACTATTACTCACCGCGGTTTATTTCAATATAACCGCCTTCCTTTTGGCATTAAGACCGCTCCAGCAATCTTCCTGCAGCTGTTGGACACCCTTTTGGCTGGCATTCCAGGTGTAACAGTATATCTAGACGACGTGCTTATCGTCAGTGTAATTCCAGAGGAAGTGCGCAAACGAACCGAAGAAGTACTACAACGTATCCAAGATACTGGCCTCCGTCTTCGACCGAAGAAATGCAACTTTTTTCTTCAATCTGTCAAGTTCCTCGGATTTATCTTTGATGCTGATGGTCGACACTCAGATTCGGAGAATATTCAAACTATCCAGAGAATACCGGCTCCTACACAAGTGAGCACCCTTCGTTCATTTCTTGGCCTAGTTAGTTATTGTTCGGCATTTCTTCCATCCCTTCATAATATCAGGCCACCGCTGAACAAACTGCTAGGGAAGGCGTTCCATGAAATTGGTCCAGCGAATGTGAATCCACATTTTCTCAACTGAAGTCAATGCTCAGCTCCGATCTCTTACTGACTCACCACAACCCCAAACTACAGATAGTTGTGGTTGCTGATGCTTCCGCGTATGGTGTTGGGGCTGCCATACTCCACACGTTTCCCGATGGAACTCAGAAAGCTGTCATGCACGCATCACAAAGTCCTACACCAGCGGATAAACGATACAGTTAGATCGAGAAAGAAGCCTAGGTCATTGTGTTTGCAGTGCGGCGTTTTCACAAGTTCATCTACGGTCGTCACTTCCTACTGTTAACTGATCACAAGCCGTTGTTGTCTATCTTTGGACCCAACACAGGTATCCCTGCACACTCAGCCAACAGACTACAACGTTGGGCCTTGACCCTCCTTGGGTACGACTTCAAGATCCAGTACAGACGAACTGAAGAGTTTGGTCAAGCGGATGCCCTATCGCGACTAATTAGCGACTACCCCACGTCGGAAGAAGAAGCAGTCATTGCGATATCAACGTCAACAGATCATGCGACCGATTATTTCACGAGTGCCGTCAGAGCTTTGCCACTCACAGCTATTGAAATTCAGAAGGCAACGGATGAAGACGCTATCCTTCAACGGGCCATGCGATACACCACAGAGGGTTGGCCAACCGGATAATTCGACGGAGAATTGAAACAACTTCACAACCGACGGAGCTCACTATGTGTGGTGAGTAAATGCTTGATGTTTGGTAATCGTGTTGTTGTTTCATATCGTCTGCGTTTTAAAGTACTCCGTCAGTTTCACTCTGCACATCCGGGAATGAGTCGAATGAAGTCTGTTGCACGAAGCTACGTTTATTGGCCCTGTATGGATGAGGAAATCGAAAGATTCGGCAAAGATTGTACGTGCTGTCAACAAACAGCTGAAAAAACCTCCTCACTTGACAGCGGTACACTGATCGCAATCCGACAAACACTGGTCTCGGATACACATCGACTACGCTGGTCCCATCAACGGAGTACATTATCTGGTTCTCGTGGATGCCTACTCCAAATGGCCGAAAATCGCCGCTGTATCTCCCCCGACCACATCAAAGACCTTGCAGGTGTTGGAGAGAATATTTTGCCAACATGGACTCCCAGAGACCATCGTATCAGACAATGGCACACAGTTCACGTCACGTGAGTTCCAGAATTTTTGCACACTTAATGCCATTTGTCACACGCGCTCTCCATCCTACCATCCTCAGTCCAACGGTCAGGCTGAAAGATTAGTAGATACTTTCAAGCGAGCGCTTCTCAAGTCAAGGGGAGAGGGGACGTCAGAAGAGATTCTCCGAAAGTTCTTGATTTCCTACAGAACCACTCCCAACTGTGACACACCAAATCAGCTGTCTCCCGCAGAAGCACTCATGGGCCGAAAACTTCGGACAGTGCACCACGCCATGCTGCTGAGAACCACGGCTTATCAAAAGAGACCACCGGCGAAGCATGGACCTTTATTCGAAGTGGAGTCAGCCGTGCACGCAGAGATTACCGCGCGAATGATAAAACATGGGAACCTGGCCGCATCGTGAACAAAAATGGGAGCGTCATGTTTGATGTTGCTGTTGGGAACGAGACTTGGTCGCGACACAAAAACCAGTTACAATCGAGAAGTACCTCCGAAGAATGCGACAATGAAAGAGAGACCCTGCTCAACATACTTTTGGATTCGTTCAACGTTCCAGTTAGAGCACCGATTTTGGAGAGCGCAACACATGCAGGGACTCAACAGCAGAACATTGCCGACAAATCCCACACACCCAGACGACGGTCCGGTCGCAAGAGAAAACCTACTGTGAGCTCACAATTGAATCCCAAGAATCCCCGATACTAATACTCCAAAAAGAGGAGGTGTTGGGGCTGTTACATAGTCCCAAAAACTGTCCACTTAACCGGTAATGAACATTTACCACTTTTGTAAATTCGAATTCTTCTAATGCACCATCATTTTTTTTCTGGCGTCGAGTTACATACTGGACGCTAATTAACCTGTTACTCACCCGGTCGCTTGACGAGCTACAAATATGCAATAGCTGCATTCTGTAATTTGACTTCGGACTGAGACAGTAAACGCTCTCTTTCTGGAGAATAGTGTTTCTTCTTCGTAGTCTGCTTGCGGATCGTCCTTTCGGGGGTAAAACAGCGCGTACAGTATCAATGCGTCGTAGGAATCGTTCCAGCTCAATTGCATCTGCTCGGTCGTTATGCATTATAACACGCATACAAAGCTGTTTTTACCCAGAAATCTTTCTTAAATCGGTCATTTTTTTCTAAGTCCCCTGAAGTATCATTAACCAAGTTTTCAGTCACTGCGGATATTTCAAGCGGAATTGAATCTATGATCCGGAATGACCATCTGCTGGAAGTATTGGTATATAACGAGTACCATTCAAATTTTAAATTCAGGCTTTCAACGTAGACAACGTTTCACCAACTCCAGTAAGGTTATTGTAAAACATTGGAAAATTCACAATTCTTTTTGTCATCATGGCGACCCTTCATACTCGGTACAAGCTTAATTTTGACATGGTTAGTATCCTCATTCCCTCCCTCTGTCATCATAGTAATATCTGACAAATACCTCTTTACTCTTGACCACTGCAAGGCAACCAATCTTTCACCAACTGTGACAGGATCTTGCTTAGTGCCAATAATCCGACTTGAATCACACGCTAACTCATGTCATTCAAAAGCGTATAGCTTCAGTTGTTATTTCCAGTCGATCGCGCAACAGAAATGTTGTTTGTTATCTCTTTCTTGAACATTGTTGACTTCGGCTCAAAACGTCAACTGATGTATCGATGTTGTCGATAATTTTATAAACCCATTCACTCGCGATTATAATACTGGGTTAGTGTATTCTTATTCATGGTCTCATTTCTTGACACGCACTACCACTGGGAAATGGCATCTGGGTGAATTAATCCGGGGAATCCCCTTCTAACGCGATGTCAGCTGTCTCCAGTGCATACAGTCATCGGTGACTGAGGTACGATTTCACAAAATATTCGTCATGATGAACAATTCTTTATTATGGCTGCCGCGTTCGGGCATTCTGTTTCTGTCGTTGGTTCGAGTCCAGCAGCAGCTCTGACTTTTCACAACTGGGTCTCATCTAAACTGAAGGAAAATATTCCCTGTCTAATCATACCGGATAAAGTTTAGCTTAGATACAACAAACGAACTACTTTCATGCTAACCGTTTTTTCCTTGATAAATCCGGTAACCTTGTTGATTTCAAATTTCCGTTATTTATTACCAGATTGTGTATTGCACTTCAGTTAGTTTTTTTCTTTCCATCTCACTTTCATATCAACAGAACCAAAAACAGCGTATCCAATTTCCGATTTTTATTTTCTATCAGGCGAAATTTTGCCTTAAACTTATTGAAAAACTAATTAGTTAAATACCGATCATTAAGCATTTTCCATGACGTAGCAATCTTGGAAAAATTACGTGAAAAACATTATCAGTAGAAACAAAATTATTATTGCATATGTGAGCAAGAAACTACAAAAAGTAATCTAACATAGATGTTATCATCGTACCAGCCGACAAGATGGGAACGTGGGATGATATCCGTACCGGTTGGTTGGCGACCTCACCGGCCCTTTTCGTCTGACAAGTGTCATGAGCGAAAATCAAAATTTTCTAACTGATATGATTTCCGGTCTTGTATCGTTGTAGTTTGGATTCCGTGTCTCCAGGGCTATTGAATATTCCGACTGAGAAGCTGTTCAGACGTTTGCTCAAATCGTGTGTGTGGGTTTGTATGGGTCACACATTCTAAAAGTCGGTCCACACTACAAGTCATTCTATCGTCTGATAATTGCTAACAGATGCGAACGTAAGCGGGCGTAAAAATAAAGCGCCCTTCCGTTAGCGGATAAGTTGATGTGACCTTCGTCGTGGGATGAGTATGAAAACGTGCAGTCTACTGACAATGAATTACCGTTACAATTCTCACGGAGGTCCCAACTATGAATAGAATAGCTCGTCTCAATGCCGTAGTTGTACTTATCAACCAATCTTGAAAGTGGGTGAAGTTGTGTGGAACTTTGAGGGGCGTCGATGACCGGAACTTTGTTATTTATTGCAGCTTGTTTCGAAATGAACGTATCGACCCACAAGTTGGTCGTATGGCAAATGCTCGCTACAGTGTGATGCGCACATATACTCGCTTCCGGTAATAAATTTGTTTTTCTAACTCAGTGGATACAATATCATAAGTAAACATGCACGTCAGTCTCGAGTCGATGGGAGATTCCTGCCGGGTTCGTTTTATTTCCCTGACGGTTCACTAGTCTGAAACACCTATCCAGTCATTCGTAGTGAATCATATCGTCCGACCACAGTCCCATTGTTCACACTATGGCCGCATTCAAATCCGGCAAGTTAATTAGAACAAGAGGGAAACAAATATGACAAATCTTTCATATCACATTCAGTAAGTAGCCATAGACTATCACATCTGAAGCAGCTTAGCTGCCCTCGCCGTCTTGTGATGTGTACGCCAGACGCACATAAATCTAGTTCACTTCACATACGCTTACACGAGTTCGTTCGTCCTCTAGACTTCGGAGACTGACGTGCTTACTTCCGGATCATCTCCGTCATTACTTCACGACAATCATGAGTCAGAGTAGCCAACATATCACCAGATTGAAACATCTTTCCTATTAATTAAGATAAGGCCACTTCATCTGATATCCAAACTGCCACTGAAGCAACCCTGTTTATGCTCTTCAGAACACTGGTCCGACAGCAAACTGGTTAACCCACCTTGCGATCATTACTTGACAAGAAATTGTTGTGCATGAATACATGTCTTTCTGTACCCAACAGGAAATGAAGAACCAAACATACATAAAGAGTTGTTTATATACGTATCACAACAAAGTGAATTCAGAAATGCACTGATGTAGTGGGAGGACTGGTTTGTTTACAATTAGCAGTTTAACGAAGTAACATCCCATTGACCGTTTTCGTCTGTTCCCATGAGACAGCAACGCTATAGCCTCTTCATCAAGCCTAATTTGCAACGATAGACGACACCAATAACTGATTTGTCTAAATTAGGTACCATGACTACGCTAAAAACCTACCAGGATGGTCACAACCATTTGTTAGCAAGCATGTATTTGAGGATGCTGGTGGTAAAACTGTCAAGAGTGTAACCTAGCAACTCCGAATCGATTAGGTGGTTAACGGTGGTAGTCTACTATTTTGTTCGAATGACCCAGACAACACGACTCAAGTACTCCGAAGTGTTTACTACACATTTCTCACGACTTCATTGACAGATTATGTGGGCGTAACGGCACTTGTGCAATCAGCGCAACTTCAAGCTTATTTACATAATGCTCAAACTAGTACTAAGGTTTTAAGTAGTCGGTTATACAAAAGCGAAATTTGCGGCGAACTGTTCAGATACACCCAATGATTTTATCCGAAATCAATAGTTGGCGAACAATCTCCTTTCCGATTTGTAATTTTCAGGCCAGATACAATACAATAAATATGAAATTAGTTGTAGCAGAGCAGTTTAAAACCCTAATGCGCACGAATTATGGCCTAGCAAATTTCTCCGCATATTATCAAGTCCGTACTAAAAAACAGGAGATTTTCAAGCGCAAAACAGGGGTCAGATGTTAAACTTAACATATAAGGGAAACATAAGACGGAGCTATTCACCAGTTGGTCAGTTGTATCGTTACCATAGCAGTGCTAAACTCTGAAAACTGACTCCAATCTCGAATGACGATAAGCGATGGCACAAGACAAGATGTGTCGATCTTGGACATCAATATCTCACAACTAGTTCCAGATATAAACATGAGTTGGCACCAAAACAAATCAATTATTTTGAAAGAGCTCGATAGTACAGACGCTTTGGTGATTCTGCATCTGACTGAACGATCGGAAGCAGTATTACTGGGCAAATCAAGTTACGTGAACAAAATGTTGCCTATTTTGTGTGTTGATTCTAGGTTCGTGTCTCACGATACCCCTGATAATCTCATTGTGCTCGAATAAAAAGTATCGAAAGAATTAAATCTTCAGCAACAAGCTAGCTTAATCAGTCCGGCAACAGCAAAGGCTTCACTACCCACAGGCTCTCGTACGTCTCGGCTTTAGGGTTATCTAGGATTCACAAGTATAGTGTGCCATCACGACCAGTGTTATTGATGCCTAACCCCAATACAAGCTAGCAAACTGATTGGTTAGGAGATCAGAACCGGCGAAATAGTCATTGTGTAAATATTTGTTGAATGGAAGTTTCCAGCTTACACAACGTATTAAGAACCACATTCTGCATAAGAATTACATGACTAGCGTATAAGTCAACTCGCTTTTCACGAACGTAACCCCACACTAAGTTATTCGAATCTTATATGACTACACCATTGTGGATCGACTCGAATTACCTATTCTAACGTCTGAACACAAAGGACTCCCTTTTATGTACCTTGAATGTAAAATCCTACTTTCAGCACAAAGACTATAAATAAATTGACGGCGCACACAAGGGAAGTCCACTTGGACCTATATTGGCTGGCATCTCCAGGGTCTATCAAGAAAAGCGAGCGCGGGGTGTTCTGACTGAAACGAATTTATTTCTCCGTTGTGTGGACGACGACTGACAGTAAAGAACATGCCGCAGAGGTTCTGCCAGTATTCAGCAGCCTACTTTTCAACATAACTTTAAAATTTGAAAGTGAATGTAATGATTTTCCTCCTTTATTGAATACCCTCCCAACTGGAAAGAATAACGTTTCGGTGCAAAACTCGGTTGATCGTAAACGCACCTGGAACAGCCAACAAACAAACAGTTTCGTGCCTAGGGCATTACTCAACAGACCTCATCAAAACGTTATTTAGTACAACCAGAAAGATATGCAATCAGAAAAAATCTGAAAGGAAAAACAATTAATTACTCAGGTTTTCCAGGCCAACAGCTATCAACTGATCATCAGGTTTTCCAAAGAAAAGCTTCGCCAGCAAACGTTGATGGTGGTGCCAAAGGTGGAAGAATTTTCACAACTACCGTCCCATGAGGTATAATGTCAGTACATCGCTATAACACCCAGGGTAGGCTGATGTATTACAGATACCGCTGAGGTAGTGTTACAATGAATCACAAAGCGGATCGCAGTTCTACCTCCAAAATCTCATATGACTACGTTCGCCATATCGTTTGTCATTTTTCATGTAGATGCCAGGTCGACCACATTGGTATGACATAGCGGCAGCTGAAGTTCTGGATCTCGGAACACATCTCAGCATGGTAGAGGAAACATGAGGCGCAGATGCAAGCTGACACCCGTATGTGCACAGAGCAAACACTACATCACCGGCATCAGCGATCGATCGTCATCTCCTGGTGAGCAATCGCTGGGTGGATTCCATGGAGACATTCATATTTGTTTACGAAAGTGATAAACGATGGTTGTTACCACATGATGAGGCAGATACCCTAAGACTTTGTGCCATCTCTGTGTGTATATGAAGACTATTGTTGGTTTAGCACTGCTATGGTAACGATACAACTGACTGATTAGCGAATAGCTCCGCTGTGTGTTTTCATCATGTGTTTAGTTTCACAATTGATCCGTATTGTCCGCTTAAAAATCGCATGTTCTTTAGTACTGACTCGACAATATGCTGAGAAATTTGCCAGGCCATAAGTGGTGCGCACCAACGTTTTCGAGCACTCTACGGATAGTTGTTTCGGGAAAATGCTGCTTTGCGTTAAAGATATTAGTTGTCGAATCAGGATTGTGTGGAACTCAAAACAGCGTGAATCTAGTGTCACCTGGAGATTAAGGGCATGGTAAATGTTATTGTATCTAGTGTTCCAAAAACGACAGGCCATGGTACCATCAGCGATCTAACGAGAGATCACCATTCAGAGAGTAGGTATTCGCAGTCGAATTGCGATAGCCAGAACTGCGGCCAAAATACATTTTATCTCTGAGGTATTAACACGTGTGAAGCGTACGATCGGATTAAATGCGACATTCACGTTGAATTTGTGAACAGCGAAGGACTGTCGAAGCCGTGTGCTGATAACGATTCGTTTCTGGCATGTACTAGCTTACGACGTTCTTGAGGTCAGCACGCCACCGGACGACATATATTTCCGAGTCGTTCGAGGAAACAGATTAAACACATGGCCGTCAGCCATAAGTGGTATGAAAGTTACCGAGATTTACGTCAGTCTCAAGCACCTGCATAGATTCCGATCATACATTGTGATGTGTCAAGTATACTTTGCGTACTGATGGGAGGCCACTTCGTAATTGGACACAATTTGACGTATCTAAACTAGCAGGGATACAGGCACTTAACGCTAATCAGTGTGCACTCACCTCTAGTCTAGGTTCTCATCTACCACACGGCATTAAATCACATTGGGCACATATACGGTATGCAACGCATAAATGCGATAATGCCTCCTGCGACATTGCCACTCGTTCAGCAGCCAACCGCTAGATCCTTATGCCATCACGAGAACTTCTCGACGCTCGTCGGGATATACCGCATAGCAGTGAGTACAATCCGGTCCGCAAGGCTGCTCACCTGGAGCGACGGAAGCAACTAGGAGAGGGTCGCGAAGCCTGGCGGACATGAGTTTTATTGGGGTGGAACAAGACGATGCTATCGAGAACTCCCGGAAGCTTTTCCATCTCATCAGAGCAACTGGCAATAACAAGCCATGTGTGAGCGAGGTCAACTGCACGGCCACTGGTTCCGCTATTCCTAACCTGCAACAACACTTAGAACGCCGGGCTGGACAATCCTAAAGGCAGTTCAACTGGTCACCCGCGCCACCAATTATGCCTCAGAGCTCTGCCCATCCTCATTGATCTGTAGACCTTTAGTCACCATCGGAAACAGAAGTCGCTCGCGAAATCAGGTTCCTGAAACGTCACAAGGCATTCGACCCAAGCGAATCCGTCCTACCCATGTTGTAGTTGGAGGTCCAGTCTTGAATAAGACCTTGCTCAGACCTTGTTCCAGAAACTCTGGATCAGTGAAGTTGTTCCAAATGACACGAGTTTGGCTAACCTCATTCCCATTTTCAGAAATGGCCCATGCACTTCGTGTACAAATCACACAGGAGAATTAGCTTTATTTTGATCACGTCGAAGTTTTTCCCAGCCTAGGTAAAACACACGGGAAACATATCCGTGGAGACCAAGCTGGGTTCCACCCTGATGTTACCACACCGATCCCATGTTCACAATCCATCAAATTTTGAACTCAATCATTCATCTAGAAGGCCAACACTTGCTGTCTTCTTGTACATCAGAGGAGCATTCGAACTGATTGACAGAACTGCATTCTGAGACTGTCTATCGGGGGAGAGTGTGTTTGGGAATTACGTGCACATCCTGAAAACAATTTATTATCAGACCTCTTACACGGCTCCGAAGTCTGGTCGATTCGCGCGGAGGATGTTTATGAGTTCTCCGCCCCCGACCATCAGTGTCTCCGAAACATTGGCGGCGTTCGGTAGGAAGACCGTGTCAACAGTGACAAACTTCACCGACGTGTCTTCGGAAAGGATTAATTCTGTCGACTCTTGAGCACATAGGCACGGTTGGCTTGGCTACATTTTACGAATGCCAACTCACCGCCTGCAAAATTGTGCCTTGATTGCGAGTGATGAACTGGGCTGGGAAGGACACACTGGTGAGCAAGCATCAACAGAGTCCGAAGTATGAATGCACTCAGTGTGAAGCTTGCCTTCGTAGGGCACTCCCGGCTTCCTGGTTGGGGTTCGGGGAACATCAAACACCTTTGGTTAAGCAGGCTGACTAACAAGGAGTCTGCACTCTGCTCCTCATGCCTGTGAGACTATCGTGTTAACCATAACGCCGGCAACTTCACAATAGGCGTGACCGTGATCGGGAATAGCACAACGTTACGAGCAAGTTGCAATACTCTACGTTTCAACCATCTCGAGTGGCCTTCTTCAGGAGTGTGTAAATATTGTCCAGCTCGCCGATCATTTCGAAAGGACAATGTGCATTTCTGAAGTAACCTGAATCCACGAATCTTCGATGCTTATTCAAACCATGGCCAATTCGTTCAATCAGGGCTGTAACTTCAAGCAAACTGAGAAGTCCTGATCAGGGGATAATCGATTGCATGGAACAGACCGATTCTGTTCATCCTCCTTTTGGAAGGATCGGGCGAGCTGGAAAATATTCACACGAGGTTGTGTTTGAACGTTTGGATTTGACTATTCGGTCATGCCTGTTGTGAGGTTGCTAACGTTGCGGTTAACACGATAGTCTCACAAGCACGAAGGTCAGAGTGCAAACTCCAATCTGGACAAGGATATACACTAATAATGCGCTCTAATTAGAATGAAACTCGAGCCTGCCGTTTCCATTCGAAGGGGACTGGCCGAAATGCTTACCTGAATGCGAAGAATGCGATCGAGTGTGGCTGAAGTGACCACATCGCCGAACTGCGTTGAGCATCAGGTAGCTCCCAATACAATGAAAACTGAAACGCTGTGCCAACGGCAAAGCACATTTTCTGGCAGGTTTCTTGCACAAAGCAGCGTCACCGAATGTCACACGAACAGGCAACGTTTCCCAACTACCGACAGCACAGATCACAATCGGGGCAAAGGACACCTATGCAGCAATCACCGAAAGTGGTGGTGCCGAGAGACACCAAGCTTGGCATTCAAATTTGCCATTTATTGGTTTAGTCACACTCAGATCATCAGCCCCGCCGTACTTACGTGGAAGTTTTCACCGGGGCGCAGAAGCAAGAATGGAGTTGCGACCACTCGTAAACGCTTCAAAAGAAGAGTTGGCACGAGAAATAACTCCTCTTCCCACTCCTGTGAGAAGCGTGGCTCCATTCTTCAACCTCCTCACGTTTACCTTCTGGCCCCACCGTATGATGTGATACCTCTAAGTTGTGCGTAGGCCAACTGTCCTAGTTTGATGAATAAACTTCGAAAGCTGAGAGAGTTGGCACACGATAAGCATCCACATATTGTGGCTCTCACTGGAACATGGCTGATACCAGAGGTCAGTGGTGATGGAATCTGTATCCCTGGTTATTCAGTTTACTGTTCACAAAGTATACGTCCGACTGCTGCTTGAATACGCCAATTCCGCTGTTTATTCTGGCCTCAAAAACGACATGACTCTACTCGAGCGTGTACAATGGACTGCAACAATAAGCGTAGTAGGTGGTCGGAACGCTAAGTATGAGTCATCGCCAGAAATCCTCAATCTTTACATTCTGGAATACCGAACACTCCGAGGAGACCTCATTCTCACTTTCCTCCTTCTTTCGCAAGGGCTGACAGGGAAGCTCTTTACTCTCGCAGGTCCGAGTGGTCTACGGAGTCACAACAAGAAGTTTTCTGAAAGGAGACCTCAAACACTTGTCAGACAGAATTTCGAACCCATCGGAATAGTCTCTCACTAATTGCTGCCAATGCTTGTTCTAGGGTGCAATTTTGAGGCCTTGTTAGACTTTGATATGTTTGCTGGAAGTAGACGGTGAACTTTAAGATCAGGCTTTACCCCATGTCTGTTGTTCCTACACTGAAACTGCGTTCAGAGTGAGTAGCGCTACACCCTTTTTCCCATGATTGCACTTCAGGAGAGCTGAGATCCATGTGATATCAGAAGAAGAGCTGTACGGACCCAGAGAAATTGGGCTATCGGCTTCGCATCCGGTTACTGATCACTTAACCACTAGTAACTTACCTGTGGTCTCATCATCCAATTCGACTTCAAATGAGTACTCCTGATGTTCTCCCACAGATATCGCTTACCATGTTTTAGTGACTTTGTTTAGTCCGCAGACCATTGCGTCTATGTTTATACTGTTAACCTATATTTGAATCAATAAGTATATATATATATATCTATACACACACTTCGTCAATCAATTGTGCATTTAAGATCTCCGTTCTCTTCGGTTAAACTAAGTGGGCTGTGCACATACTCTGTAATGTTTGGATGGCTTGACACAATTATTGACAGATAAATTGATCACCACTAACTGGTTGTCTTCCGACAGAAATTCCATGACGTGTATATAGAACACGACTTGCTGTGAATCGCTGAGCAGTTTTGTTACGGTGTTTCACGTTTCCTTCTGAATGATGTAGTTTGAAACGGAGGTTGTTCTATGAAAGGTAATGAGATGGATCGTGCTGGACGTGACCAGGGTGCTGTTCGATAAATGCACTTACAAGTTTCAAAACCCTCTGACTGCGAAATTGATTTATGTTGTATCATTTTTGCCAGAAAAATGACAAGTAAACTTGATTTGTTGGCTATCCTTAGTGACGAACAGGGAGCAGTTGGCTTAAACATTCAGTTTGTTTGCGCACAGTTAATTGGAATGAATGTTCAATAAGATTCGTAATGGGTACATATCAGGATGGGACAGAAAATAGTCGGAGTACGGAACATTCCAAAGCAAATACCTCGATTTTGTCAGATACCATCATGAATAATTTTAATACTCAGAATTGGAGACTTCCAATCCTCCTAGAAATCTTAATTGAATCGGAACCTCCCACGCAAGTGATAAGGAGAATACCTCAGACTGGTGACAATAAGTAGTTGTTATTCATGAGACAAGAGACCAGATTCATAGTTGTACGACAGTATTAAAGAAATCAGATTCGGTCACTGATTTATCTAGGTGGCACGTGTGGTCAGAAACTGTAAGGTGACGGACACAGTACAGACCAAAGAACTCGGCGAATAACGGAAGATGTAATACTGAAACTGTTCGTACAATCCTGATGTGATGTCTTAAACTGACGATGGATTGGTCCCTTGCTAGCACGTCCATTGTGTCGAGGTTCGGATAAACGGTGATGAGAATATACTTTCATCACAATACTGAGCAGGTGATGTGAAAATTTGATAGTTTTCACAAATCAACTGAGTTTCAAGGGAGGCTAACGTTATTGATCTCACTGAAAAATAACTTCTAAACCATCGACTGAGTTTTGGTTGAGGTAAAATTGAAGCCCTGTTTATGGGTGTGGGTGACAATCACATTTACATCAAAATGAACGTTGCCAACTTACGCGCCTTCTACAGTCATCACATGCTTTTCTCATGATCATTGTTTCTAGCATTCTGAGTGGTTCTCGCTACGCTAGACGTAAACCAACGGATAATTTGAACGGAAAATAGTCAAATCTGTTAGCTTGAACTAGAAGAAGGAATGCAAATTGTTCGGGGTCAATAGCCCTTCATACGATAAAAACTACTACGATGTAGTCATAATCGTAGCGTACATTCCCAAACGACCTTTCACATTGATCAAGGCTATCAGTGTGCTTTGCTGCCAAAACGAGCAAATACTCCTTTGAAGCAGCACTGGCCAGCGTAAGCTAAGAGAAGAAATTCGAATCGGTTCAAGTGACCGATTTTCTGTGTCAGCCAGTATCAAAGTAGTCGAAGTGTGAATCGTAGTTTTTTGAAAGTCAGTTCTATTGATTCTCGATGCGAAAAGAGTCACATCTATTTCACATAGCCACGGAGCAACAGATGTACTTTCTATCGAGGACACCTGAATGGATTATGACATCGATCGCTCACGGGACTCAGGCAACCGACAGAAAGTGTTTCAGTTGTAAGATAAATCATTCAACTAGGTAGATTAAAGATCAAATGTCTACGGAAATGTCGACAACCTTTGCGTTATACATCACGCGGTGCAAGTGTAGTGGAAACATTGAACTACAATAGATCTTGTTACAGAGGAACGGGTTAATTCGAGGACTGGGCTCACCAAGGATGAATATTATTCATGAGACATTCAGTGGTATTGGGGATTATTCGAAGCGTTCTTAGCGTAGGCGGTGCTGCAAAGCAATGAAGTTGAAGTTTAATCGAATAATTGGGATTTTTAGCTGGCTATCGATCACCGGCTTTTTGGGAAGTATTAACACGTGCGTATAGTAGAGTTTATTCGGAAGTGTCGTGTCACCATTTTTATCAAGTCAAACAAGAATGTACTGTGTGGGCTGGTGGGGTAGTTGACCGAGATTAGCAAAAAGAAATGTACAACAATGAAAACACCGCACATGTGATCGCCCACTCGTCCTTGTTCGGTAACCCATGTAATTTTCTGTCCCAAAATTAATTACTTCCAACAGTACAGAGTATGGATAAGGACGTTTTGTCGGCACCCAATGGCTGATTATTGATCCCGTGAGGACCAGGCGATTGGTTGATGTGGGGATTGATGCGCATAACACTTATTGTCTATAATTTTCTGTTTAGAGTGGCCACTGTGTTCCGTTGCTTATCTGCCCATAGCGATGATGATGACGATGGTGATGATGATAGGGGTCTCTCGAACTCGACGTGATTAGTAGGTCATCGTTCTTCTCAACACGTATGTCACTAATCCGAAATTCGTCTTAATGTAATCATGTCACAGCCCTAGGCGTTCTACTATCATATATCTCTCATTGTTTAACTTCACTTTCGTCAATTGGTGTCAGTGGGTTGAAACCACTTATCAGCGAATAAATCCGGTCACTAATTGATGGTTTAGTTGTATCATTTCAGTCGTACCTCTTGGTACGTAGCTAACAAGAACACAGTTTAGACGGACTTCAAGATTCTCTGATAGGTAACTGACAGAATTAGAATATTCTTACAAGCGAACTTGTCAAAGCAATCTGTAAACATGACTATTAGTACCACTGACAGACGTGCTTAGCGGCAAATCAGTTTAAATATCACACCCTTGGACAACGTGGAAGCTTCCCTCGCACATGATCTCGCGCCATTTCTGATGCGAGAACCGTTGCAATCGAGCAACCACCTGTTCATAGACCGAGGGCGGTTGTACGGAATTTCCCCGACGAAAGCGGATTTCCCCCTAATCCATCCCCTGTCTCGTCAACCTATTATCCAAACTCCAGTTGAAAAGAACACTGTTTCTCTACGCCCTCTTCCAGTGACCACACATATTTACGCGTTCCGATTTCCCTCCATGGTGCATTCATTTGATCCACTTTTACTGGGCATCAGCATTGTATAGTGTCTACTGATTCCCTCTGTCATGTTCAAGGTATCATTGCGACCTGATCAGCTTCTTTTCTGACTATGTGATGATCGTACTTGCATACCTCTTCCGTTAGCATATCCTTACCTGGTTTAGTTGTCCTTTTGGAAAGTATCCAAGACTCGAAACAAACTGAGGATTTTGTTTCCCTTTTGCAGTATTCTTTGGATCAACAGTAACGTTGTATCTGTGATCATTTTGATATTTCGTGCCCATGGGAATGGAAGACATTGTCCCTCAATGTGCAACTGAAGTTGCATTGATGTATGGTAAGAAATCATCACTTGTGTACGCTACATCCTCGAGATCCATGAGTGACCAATAAACATTTCAACTAACAACAAAGTAGTATAGTATTGTGATGAAAGTATATTCTCATCACCGTTTATCCGAACCTCGACACAATGGACGTGCTAGCAAGGGACCAATCCATCGTCAGTTTAAGACATCACATCAGGATTGTACGAACAGTTTCAGTATTACATCTTCCGTTATTCGCCGAGTTCTTTGGTCTGTACTGTGTCCGTCACCTTACAGTTTCTGACCACACGTGCCACCTAGATAAATCAGTGACCGAATCTGATTTCTTTAATACTGTCGTACAACTATGAATCTGGTCTCTTGTCTCATGAATAACAACTACTTATTGTCACCAGTCTGAGGTATTCTCCTTATCACTTGCGTGGGAGGTTCCGATTCAATTAAGATTTCTAGGAGGATTGGAAGTCTCCAATTCTGAGTATTAAAATTATTCATGATGGTATCTGACAAAATCGAGGTATTTGCTTTGGAATGTTCCGTACTCCGACTATTTTCTGTCCCATCCTGATATGTACCCATTACGAATCTTATTGAACATTCATTCCAATTAACTGTGCGCAAACAAACTGAATGTTTAAGCCAACTGCTCCCTGTTCGTCACTAAGGATAGCCAACAAATCAAGTTTACTTGTCATTTTTCTGGCAAAAATGATACAACATAAATCAATTTCGCAGTCAGAGGGTTTTGAAACTTGTAAGTGCATTTGTCGAACAGCACCCTGATCACGTCCAGCACGATCCATCTCATTACCTTTCATAGAACAACCTCCGTTTCAAACTACATCATTCAGAAGGAAACGTGAAACACCGTAACAAAACTGCTCAGCGATTCACAGCAAGTCGTGTTCTATATACACGTCATGGAATTTCTGTCGGAAGACAACCAGTTAGTGGTGATCAATTTATCTGTCAATAATTGTGTCAAGCCATCCAAACATTACAGAGTATGTGCACAGCCCACTTAGTTTAACCGAAGAGAACGGAGATCTTAAATGCACAATTGATTGACGAAGTGTGTGTATATATATATATATATATACTTATTGATTCAAATATAGGTTAACAGTATAAACATAGACGCAATGGTCTGCGGACTAAACAAAGTCACTAAAACATGGTAAGCGATATCTGTGGGAGAACATCAGGAGTACTCATTTGAAGTCGAATTGGATGATGAGACCACAGGTAAGTTACTAGTGGTTAAGTGATCAGTAACCGGATGCGAAGCCGATAGCCCAATTTCTCTGGGTCCGTACAGCTCTTCTTCTGATATCACATGGATCTCAGCTCTCCTGAAGTGCAATCATGGGAAAAAGGGTGTAGCGCTACTCACTCTGAACGCAGTTTCAGTGTAGGAACAACAGACATGGGGTAAAGCCTGATCTTAAAGTTCACCGTCTACTTCCAGCAAACATATCAAAGTCTAACAAGGCCTCAAAATTGCACCCTAGAACAAGCATTGGCAGCAATTAGTGAGAGACTATTCCGATGGGTTCGAAATTCTGTCTGACAAGTGTTTGAGGTCTCCTTTCAGAAAACTTCTTGTTGTGACTCCGTAGACCACTCGGACCTGCGAGAGTAAAGAGCTTCCCTGTCAGCCCTTGCGAAAGAAGGAGGAAAGTGAGAATGAGGTCTCCTCGGAGTGTTCGGTATTCCAGAATGTAAAGATTGAGGATTTCTGGCGATGACTCATACTTAGCGTTCCGACCACCTACTACGCTTATTGTTGCAGTCCATTGTACACGCTCGAGTAGAGTCATGTCGTTTTTGAGGCCAGAATAAACAGCGGAATTGGCGTATTCAAGCAGCAGTCGGACGTATACTTTGTGAACAGTAAACTGAATAACCAGGGATACAGATTCCATCACCACTGACCTCTGGTATCAGCCATGTTCCAGTGAGAGCCACAATATGTGGATGCTTATCGTGTGCCAACTCTCTCAGCTTTCGAAGTTTATTCATCAAACTAGGACAGTTGGCCTACGCACAACTTAGAGGTATCACATCATACGGTGGGGCCAGAAGGTAAACGTGAGGAGGTTGAAGAATGGAGCCACGCTTCTCACAGGAGTGGGAAGAGGAGTTAGTGACGATGAGTGGGCTTCGTGGTAGTTCTCGTG
Organism: Paragonimus westermani; assembly: GCA_008508345.1. Lineage (NCBI taxonomy): Eukaryota > Metazoa > Platyhelminthes > Trematoda > Plagiorchiida > Troglotrematidae > Paragonimus > Paragonimus westermani. The sequence continues at coordinate 21,413 of QNGE01002884.1, forward strand.
CCAACTCTTCTTTTGAAGCGTTTACGAGTGGTCGCAACTCCATTCTTGCTTCTGCGCCCCGGTGAAAACTTCCACGTAAGTACGGCGGGGCTGATGATCTGAGTGTGACTAAACCAATAAATGGCAAATTTGAATGCCAAGCTTGGTGTCTCTCGGCACCAGCACTTTCGGTGATTGTTGCATAGTTGCCCTTTGCCTCTATTGTGATCTGTGCTGTCGGTAGTTGGGAAACGTTGCCTGTTCGTGTGACATTCGGTGACGCTGCTTTGTGCAAGAAACCTGCCAGAAAATGTGCTTTGCCGTTGGCACAGCGTTTCAGTTTTCATTGTATTGGGAGCTACCTGGTGCTCAACGCAGTTCGGCGATGTGGTCTGGCGAACGTAGTCATATGAGATTTTGGAGGTAGAACTGCGATCCGCTTTGTGATTTATTGTAACACTACTCCAGCGGTATCTGTAATACATCAGCCTACCCTGGGTGTAACAGCGATATACTGACATTATACCTCATGTGACGGTAGTTGTGAAAATTCTTTCATCTTTGGCACCACCATCAACGTTCTCTGGCGAATTTTATCTTTGGAAATCCTGATGATCAGTTGATAGCTGTTGCCCTAGAAAACCTGATTATTTAAGTGTTTTCCCTCTAGAATATGTTTGTGAGTTTGTTTTCACAGTAATCTTCGATTTCATCTGCACTACAGCCTGTGGGAACATATATATCGGAACAAAATCAGAATGGCCTGTTGGTAGGCGCCTTTTAGTGCCGTAAGCTTACAGTCGATTTTGACAATGCAAAGACGAATGCTGACGGGATCCCGACGAAGCAGTTTCCTATTTTCGCATGCGCTTATGGAATTTCAATTCCAGTTTGGCCAGTGAATTTGGCTGCAATTTTTCTCAGAGAAGCGCACACTGTACCCGCATGGTTAGGTAACTGACGAGAATCGGGGATGTTGCACTGAGCTAGAGTCCTGAAGCGTGTTTCAGCAAGACAGCAGATATCTATTGCGAGAGCCTCCAACATACGTGGATCTGTTGCCTGCTGACTTGTTTGCGCAAGTGTTCGGATGATGAGTGTGGCAGGTTCAAATGGTGTTCGGTGATGGGGGTGAGTAGAGACTTGTGTCCTTCGGGCAAACGAACCTTGGTGTTTGACACATTGTCACTCTTAATATGACTTCCGTCGCGAGTTGTAAGTGAGTTAGTTAACCGATGGTGACTTTGAAGGGGATCACTAAGTAAAGATTTATTTGACAAATTAAGGGGAAATGAGACAAATTGATTAATTGAGGTAAAACTTAATGTGGATGCAAAGCTGGTCATAGACAACTCGGCCATAGGGTCGTGGCAGAAAAACATGACAAAATTCATAACTCTTATAAGTTTGAATTTCTAATTGTGCCCAGGCTTAGGACACTTGAGGGGCCCCACTCGGAGCATTCAATTCAAAAGTAACTCAACCTACAAGGCTGCGGAGTGAAGCACAGCGTTAGAAGTCCATAACTAGTAGTGGTTCGGCACATATGCCTTCTGGTTGGAATCCATCCATCCAGAATGTCCAGTGCACCCTGCATGCAGTTGCAGCAAATGTAGTGCGGCATTTCGAGGATTCACCAACGAAGACACCTGATGTATTAGATTTGTCGACCCAAGGAGTCCAGGATCAAGAAGGCTGCTGAGACACATGCCTTCTTTTGCTGTGGACTAGTGAAGAAACTGGTTCACACGTCCTTCGAATGGGGTCCAGCCATTCAAGATGTCCGGCACTCCTTGGGTACCCGCTGAAACCAGTGATCACCGACTGGATGGTTAGCGGAGTACGCCGCACAGACGGTATGCTGTCCAAAAGTTCCTGCGCTTTCTTTGAGGCATCTGAGATCCTTTTGTGGCGAGGTAACCTACGCCATATCATTGTACCGTCAAAGGGCATATGTGGCATTTTGTAGAAGACCAGGCTGCCAACCGTGTATCCCCTGCGCCCTGTCAGTATCACCTCTCGTTGTTCGCGATGGCCCATTCGTCAGGAGGACCTCACTAATTTCGCATTTATTCCCCACGTGGGATGCACCTGGTGGCGTTGAGTTAGTCTACTCGTTTGCCCAGGCATCCGGGTTTTGTTCAGGTGAAGAGTACGAGTCATATAGGCGTACTGTCAACAGCCATCCTGTTACTTGCTAGGAAGCCTTGTGATGCTCACAGAAACTATGCTACCGATTCCTTAACCTATTAGAAATGGTGCATATCGTATAGGATCCTTGCACACTACTCAAGTACGGATACGGTCTATGGACGGTAATAACGAAATAGGTCTGAATTAAAAACCCTGTTGCCTATTAGTGCATCAAGTATTGTTAATGGGTAGTCAAAGCGTCTTCTTCCTTGGAAGAAAGCTCCTCCATGAAAGTGTACTTCAGTTCATTGTTTTCACCGATTTCTTTACTGAGGATTACTGTAGTGTCCTTATGTAAGCCGACAAGATCTGTTTTACTCCTTTTTTTGACGCATTATACACATCAACCATCCGGTTGTGATCGGAGTCGTAGTCATCAAACCACCAACCAGGCGGGCGTAGTTTGTAGGTGTGGGAGAATGAAAATTATTGGTGTATTACTTGTCCAAGTCGTGCTGATCTGAATGGATGCACTCCCTTTCAGACTTGACCTTTATCAGCTTCGCAAAAAGTCTGAACAGGGATGAAATAAATCACTATGGACAGTCGGCTAGAGAGTGAAGATCTCAAAATGAACTTTGAGAAGTCCGACAAGGACAAAGGATAGAACGATTAAACTATGAGAAGTATATATGCCTCTTCAATCCGTTCGTTGTGTGAGGAAATAAACGCCGGAATTTTCAGTTTGGAAAAAGATGGGTGCACTGACATTCTTTGAATGATTAATCACTCGATCGCATGAGTCCCACTGACACCCAAGTGTTTTCTTTAAGCGCACGCGGTAGGTCACGGCTGGTATTTGCTGAGCAACTTTCTTCCTGTGCAACCGCAAGTTGTGCAGCTCATGCTCGAAAAGAATGTGGCTACCATGAATTGGGTTTACGACTGTGACTTTCGGTCAAAGTAACCTCAGCATCCCCTTGTAGTTACCGGTTAATTCACTAAGTCACAATTCCGTAACCTTATCTTTGTTCCCTACGGGGCCATCTCTCACGTTCAGTCAATATGAGTGTATTTCCTTGCAACGGTTTAAAGCGTGTGCACAATCTCTCACCAACTAGAATCACAAACGCAGCTGGATATTGCCTTCCTTGGGTTGTATCTCAAAATACAACGTTAGCAAGCTAAACACGTAAGGGCAATCTGAATATATGTATGATCAGTTGTAGGATTCGTCTCCCACGTCTTCTGATGTGACGGGTTGGTTCCGTACAAAGCTGGTAGATATTTCTAACCAATTTTTGTCAACACCTACTTGCCAGTAATGTTGTCTGATACAGGAACACTATCAAGCTATGAAAAAATTGCGAGAAATGCAACAGTTGGTCTTTCCAAAGCCATATAAATGTCCTGGCATTGTCAATATGAATGGAGACGATATCATTTTGGAAAACCAACGAAAGGTTAAGGAGGACAGAACGACTGAAAATGATATACTGCTTGAAATGCAAATAGCGAAGCAACCGCAGATACTGTTGTTGCACGGCCATAATTCTGAAAATCAATATAGGCACTGGAAGCCAATTGGCACGGAAAGACCACAAATGAGAAGTACGCCAAAAAATACACAAAGATGGAACACACCTGCGACCAATTTTGTGCATGAAAAATCCGGCATATCACAAATTAGCCAGATGATTAGTTATAATTTCGGATTCCAATCGCAAAATGTTATCCTCCCAATGCATACAGGATTTTTGGAACTGCCAGTGTTGATGAACTCTCAAGCTACGTGTTCGATTGACGTTGATTCCCTTTTTACGAAAGCTCTTCTTCTTGAGAAAACTGAGTTTTTGTATGATTTTATTTCTAGTCAAAACTTTGTTATAATTGTTCCACCTGAATATCTTAAGGATTACATCTTACTCGGTGCAGAAAGCACCAGTTTCAATTTTGTAGTGTTTACTTATGGGGATGTAGGCGGAATAGTTATGTGTATTCCATTAGGCCCAGAATTAGCCGACATCTTCTTGGGAATGATAGAACGACAAGTCTCAGATAATGTTGCCAAAGCATTATTGTACAAACGGTATGTTAATGTTATTTTGATTTTTACAGATAATGATAATTCTGACTCACTTTCCATCCTTCTTGACTCTATTCATCCAAATCTATTCTTATCACACTTAAGGGAATCAAACGACAGCCTAGTTTTCTTAGATGTGCTCATCACCAGGCGTGAGGATGGGACATTAAAAGGAAAATGGGGTGGACAATATCTTCAGTTCCTCAGCTGTGTCCACCTAGCATAAGAGCGCGGTTTGGCCAAAACCTTATTTCATAGGGCCAGGCGTCTTTGCACCCCTGATAAGGTGCAGACGGAGGAAGAGACACTGAGAAAAACGTTAGTGGCAAATGAATATCTTGAAGAGTTCATAGATATTCACAGCATGATACGCAAATGTGATGAGCTAGTTCGAACCGTTCAAAATGAGGCTATATTTCTACTCATGTGATTTGAAGGGGATCACCCGGCAAACGGTATCAGACACAAATTGAAATCTGTTCTAACCAGTAAGTGTGCGCTTGCTCAATTGCGATTGGATCAAACCACCAAAGAACCTGTTGTACACAATCGCGAACGCAGCTTATTTGACTGATCTGTCGATCACGTTGTCTTTCAATTCACTTGCAGTTGCAGTGATGTTTACATAGGCAGAACAGACCCACAGCTATCTCAATGTGTAGCAGAACACGTCCCGAACTGGTTGAAACAAAGCATGATACAGCAATCTCAAACCAGTGAATCCGCTGCTGGAAGCTCGGTATCATCGATTGCCGGACATCTCATAATGGCAGGTCACCAGATTGACCCATTTAGATAATTCAAAATACTGTTACAACACTAGAACCCAAAACTACAGGCCTTTAGCAAGACTATGTTGATCAGAATTCACCAACCGGCTCTGTATGCACAAAAGTGGTCGAAACAACCCATAGGGTTCCCAAGGTGACGTTGAAATAAAAGGTGATGTGAATGTATGCGTGTCCATATCCTGTCTATCTCTGTTGGTCTGTCAACAGTAACTTGCACGTTCTAAGTTTGTGACTGATGAGAGTAAACGAAATGTGAACACATCGCAACATGTCTTCTTTCTGCACTGATGAATGTATCTTTACAGTCGATGTAAGAAGTTCTTTGTTTAGGAGCTGTTGTCTGTGTTGATAAGATGAAACTTTGTTGGACAGTTTTACAGAAGTGTGGAGAAAGTGGATGAATATGAGAAAGAAAGAAACGTTCAAGTGAATGACTTGAAGATATACCAGCGCTGTGTCCCAAAAACATATTCAGCGACCTGTGAAGGTGGCTTAAGCAAACGACCGAAAAACCGGTAGATCAAGTTGCCTGTTCGATAGGTGTCGATTGAGTAGAGTTTCAAATCTGCCACTAGATACAGGCCGTGACAGCCAAGTGGGATGTACCGTCCACTGTGGACCTATTCTAACTGTCCAGGGCTTACAGTATTCCCTCCATCTGTTTAAGAAGACGCATTTCTTAACGAAGCAGCCAAGACAAATCACTTCATATCCAGTTTCTGTGGATTGATCCGTACTGTTCTACTCAGCCGTTCATGTTATAGCCGTGCGATCGAACGCCTGTTCTTTGTCCGAACCGTATTTTCTTGTGTTTACTTTCTAAGGCTCCCTGCAACGTGATATCTTCTAACGTCCGAATGTCATATAGGATCGTCCTGTCTGATTCACTGTGCATCTTATCGGCTATGTATGATAACCGTTTCACCCCGTGTATTGAGAACACACGTGGCCTAGTTCTGATTTGTTTTTCCCAGGAACGGTGTTATCAAGTCTTTTCTCCTTTTCGGTTTTGGGTCAAACGAATGAGCGCAGAATAAGAAGAGACGAACCGCCAGGGTTTGATGCTACAGTTTCCAAAAAGAAGTGTGGAAGCATTCATGTGCAACTAATGTATTTCTGCTTTTGGTTGACTCTGCGTAAGTAGGACTTCACGTGCAGAAATCAGACTGTCTCTTAGGTGTCATGAATATGCCCTGTATAGTTATGAGAAGAAACGCGACGTGAATGTTGTCGTTGTTTAGTTGGAGTGGTTGTGGGTTATGAACAGCTAACGAAGTTGGGAACCGAAGGTTTTATATGCCCACCTGCTCTAGATTGCTACTGTTTGTCTATTTTTTTTAAAGAAAATACCACTGGGCATTGAAGTTTTGCGTTTAAACATAGTGATATGTGTACATATCCTTATCCCTTCTCCTTTAGTATGTCTAAGATAACGCTTTCTCATTATCCTATGGCCATTCATTATCAGTACAGACACCTGGTGTATCTTGCTTCTTAGAACGGTTATGCTGATGAGTAAGATGACGGTATGGCCTCTCACATACTTCTGGAGGCACATTCAGATGTTCTCTCCATTTGTTGCAATACAGCGTCTGATGGTACAAGCATACATGCGGGATGTCACATCTTGACAGAGAAAAATCATGGATAAAGGAAAACTAGCCTTCAAAATTGTACCGTCAGAGGACCTCAAAAAATTCTAAAGGAGCCGATTCTGTGTCCGCTGAAGTTCAACCTGATGTAGTCAGTCGCCGTTGTGTGAGCAGTTTGGTCAGACAACGGATGGCTGGCTACGGCTGAATCGATCACCATTCGACTAAGGAATCCAATTTTGAGTTCACACATGCAAGCGCTACAGTTGCCCTGGCCAAAGACCACACTATTCAGTCCGTATGCCCATTTAAACTCCAACGGATAACTCTGACATCATTAACACAGGCGATTTGCTCTCTCTGAGTGACTAGCCTATAGAGTTGGAAATTTCCTAACGCTCTAGGTGATGCAATGATATTCCGTCAAACCCCTTTGTTTTGTTTACATACTGTTCTGAGTTCGCTGAACTTACATAATTTTATTGAACTGATGATTAATTATTAGAAGTCAATGTTTAACTTCCGTAACTGTTGCACCACCTTTTAAACTCAGTAGGCAATTTTTAATTTATCTACAAACTAGCAAGTGTGCAACACCGGTCCTGAAGGGGTTGAGAGAAACATTAAAACAAGCTGACCCTGGTTATCATCACTGAGATGGTGAACATGACCTGTTACCAGTTGTCAGAATGACAGTTAACGTTCTTGTCCAGTAGATCTTATACAGCCGTAGTGGATGCTTACTAGCTTGCAGGGCAACAGCATATGACATTGACTTCAGTCCAAGAGAAGAGAAAGCGTAACATTTAAGAGTCCTGGCTTACCCAACTTAAGGATCATGTTGTCAACCAGAAATAGTTTTTCGTGATTGATGGTCCACTTCATGAGTGGACCCATGTGCTTCTGAATAATCAGCAGCCGGCAAAACTCTATTGACATTCACTTTTGGCCACTCGTCAGTTAGTGTGGTACCGACCTATTGACCTGTCGACTCCCTCCACGGTAATGAACTGGAAAGAAACGGACATAGATGAAACTCCAGCTTCGTCCAATTAAGGGTTAAGCAACAGTCTGCACCTTTGCCGGGACCGGAATCTGAACAGTGGTCTACGTCGTCATGCGAAGATCGCTTCGGCCCCTGAATACCAAAACAACATTCGGCATAGCGCAGCTGTCTTCTCTAAGCCTTCATACTCTCATGCTTGTGAGTATTGCCCAGGTTGGTCGATCGTTCCGAGGGTGAGCACCTTATCACTAAACACAAACGATTTCGGATGAGATTTCTCTTGATAATTCAGTCGTGTTTACTGTGAAGTCAGTGGCGCGGAAGTCAATGTGACTACCTCATGAGAACAACAACCAGAATATAAGCACCGCTCGCGCGAGGATGCGCACTTCAGAGTGCGAACTGCCGTTTGTTGTCTGCAACTGTGTTCCGTGCTCTAAGCGACCGTGACCCTCTCCTGTCCTTTATTCGCCTGTATTATAAGGAAGAAGTTTCTAAAGTCCCTGTGAGAAAGTTAACTGGCTAGCAGAACGTCTCATTTGTGTTTCCGTCCGTCACTGCCCAAGAGTGTCTGAGCTTGAATTTATATCAATAAACGATTGCCATTCTTCGAAAGCGTCAAGGATAGATGGAAACAACAGCAGTCACATCTACTCTCATCGCAACAGAACTCACGAAAAATTGTACTTGACTGATATGCCCTTGTACGAACGATGTTGTACAGCATCATACAAACAATTACACATCCACAAATTTATCTATATGCCCTAATAAAATTTTCCGACAATTCAACGAGTGACTAAATCAATATCGAATACTACAACCTACCAAAGGCGTCTGAATTAGCTTGCGATTAATGAAACTGCCTTTAGAATCTTCAGACAAGCAGGTATTTATGTAAAAATACAACTGATTATAGTTCCCAGTGGGCTTACAGTTACCATTTTATACGATGGAGGAGCAAAGGGGGATTCCGGACGATTCAACGTTTAATTGACTAGCCGATGGTAAGCGATCGCTACTGTTGGGTAAAAATACATATACCATTAGCTGTCAGCAACAATCTGAAATGTTTGGTGATTACGGAATCGTACAAAATTGAAGTTTTGTTCGTCTTCAGATCTTAGTTGACCATGAAAATCCATGTCACTCTCATTCGCAAGAGAAACAAACAAACCGCATGAAAAATTGCCACAAATAATGCAGGCGATGATAGCAAATTACCGTCCCGCATGAGATCCTAAGGAGATAATCGATCAGAGGAAGCTAAAATGCTCATATACATCTGATTTCGGTTGAACGACTTAGGGAAAAAAGTTACGGACGTTACGTTTGCCTCAGGAAGAAACGGCTATGAACAATCATCATTCTTAGAAATATGAAAGAGGGCATGAGCCGACTGGATGGCAAAACAGAAATGAAGCCGCGGCCCAATCAATACATTGCAAGCACACAGTAGCGCGCAACAAACAGCAGTTGATTAGCAGTACAACAGGAAAGCACAGCGCAGTCCCAGTCCGCCAAGAAGTTCCCGATAACCAAACAATCCAAAGGCCATGTTCAAATGTTTGAATGAATGCCGAAAAACCTGAATTGTTTGTTCGCATCTTCGTATGCGCTGCTGATTTGCTAGAAAATGTTCAATTTGGCTGCAGAAGACACGTTCCGTCCTGTTGCACACATTTATATAAACACAAGTAATCCGAACTGACCGAATGCAGGCGTTTGAAGTCGAACTTCATCTTTTTTTTACCATACTGGCATTTTTCAAACTTTTCTGAACCCAGCAATCGCAATATCTCGTCATTCTAATGTGCCTAAATTCTGACCGATTCCGGCCACTTTATATGAATCTTGCACAGCTCTCGTAGTCTGGGTATTCCTTGCTAGTTTACGCAGAAATCCGATTGCCTCACAGTCGAAGTGAGAGAACGACTATCTTGTATATTATCTTCAGTACGTTAAGAAAGCATTTCTTCGACTACCGTTCTGACTTTACCGGGACCCGTAGGGTAGTTGTTTCTCTAATGACGTCAGTGGATTCGTAGACTATGGGAAATCAGTGAAAAACTTGAAGCTGTTTGGACGGATTCAACGCTAGACCTTGTGTAATAACTGTGTGGTGTCTATGCTTAAATGTATCAGAAGAAAAGGCTGTCATGATAAACCAAGCATACGAAGCCGCAAGTGTTGTCCTCAAGCAAAGTGGCATATTGGACGTTGTTGCGCAAAATTATTTCCAACGGAGGGTGATTGGAGCTGGCCGAGTGCAGAATTCACAGCGGATTGTTGTACCTTGTTAGCACAGCGAACGAAGTGTTCTGATTTGCTACATCGCACTGTATCAATAAGGAGGCTGCCCTTCAAAAAAACGGACTGGGGAGCTATCTCTAAGTACAGCCATGCCAGCAAAAAAGGATATTATACACAGTGTGATACCTGTCGAAGGTGATAACCGGCAACCCAAGAACCGAATTAGTTTCCTCCACAAGTGAGGTACATTTCGTTGAAAGATTGAAATCATCTAAACTGAATGAATCCAGGTCTCGTTCACAGATAGCGGTACACACTTCTATCATCCGGAAAATAGTCAGCACTGCACGACTGTTAAAAGTACGCTCATAGTTGATCGTACTGAAAGGCAACTTATTGATCATATCCCAACTGTGAATAAATTACGTCTGCAAGTTTTCGCTCGCTAATTCAAACTGATCACAATGAACGGAAGAAGTCAGTCATGCATTACAGTGGATAGACCATGAACATCCCATGATAGGGGGATACCGTTCAGTTACGTAAAACGTACTACGATATTGAACATCTCAGGCTACAACCAATCTCATGCCTCTAAGTGTACCCTAATTTAGCATCTATTCGTGCTATTGTACATATACCACTCGTCAGTCGTTTGAATTACAGAACAGCTTGTCCACGGGTGCTGTAAATTTTGCTTGTACACGCCCGCTGTGACCGTGATCTACCTTTGACATTCGTTTTAGCAGACAAAAAGAGCCGCAGCCACCGGACCAGCAACGTTAACCCCGCAGGAGAAGTTTACAATCGACACAGTCACTAATTTGGTGGGATATTGTTGGCGTGAGCAATTTCTGTGAGACATTGTGTTTAACTTGTGACCCATCTTCACTTATGAGTTGGCCCACAATAATTCACATATGATGATACGCTCCATCAAATTTGTGGTCATAATACAGGTGGATCATCGAATAAACACGGATCAGTCTCAACAAGTTGGGGTTCTATCGGAATGATGAGTAACTTCTGGAATCTTGTTGACATTGTCTAGAAATCTCTCGATAACATCAAAATGGTAAACAGGACATTCTTTGTAGATCCACCCTTATCAATTCGATTCCTAAAGCACATTGGGTGAAAAAAAGCAAATACAATTTTCCGTAAAATTATTCGGGATGTTTATGGTACGCAAGTCTCGTAGAAGCTTAAATAATGTGGGGCCGTTCGCAAATCGACAACCAGTTCTTTTGTAACAACACCCTGTGACATTCTCAACATAATCCGTGATGAAAGACAACAGTAATTTAGCAAAAAAAGTACTAGCTCCCTGATAACAGAAAAGAAAATGATACACATCACTACGAATGATGAGGTTTAGAAGATAACCAACACTTCACTGAGAGATAAACGTCTTACATTTTAACGGTACCGAAGAGTGTGAGAACTGTCGGATAAACTTACAAATCCGGCTAATTTTCCAACTGGCGGTGACGATAAAACTAGTTTAAAAAATCCGTGCACAAGGGAACAGCTGGTAAGAAATGACCGCACGGCAAATCGTCTTTGCGTACTTGGACCATGCCGTTGTGCGTGCCCGTTTCGTTTTGTCATTTGCCCAGAGGACTTACGCTCGTAAATGCAAAGTGTTTAACTGACATTCGAGCGATGTAAAGAACGCTTATGAGCAAGCGTCGCTCTATCCCACCTGGTTCTGAATATGATGACGACCGTCGAGAACTTAAACGCAAGCTGACTAAAAGCTTGCGCAAAGACCGTGAGCACTACTTGGTCCAACAATCGAAAGAGATGGAAGAGGCCTTTTTATCTGGGAATAGCAGAAGGCTTTTCTCCGTGATCCGTGGTTGTACTGGCCGTCAAGTCGGTGTAAGTGAGACCATATGTGAAAAAGATGGTTCACTTATCACCAGCCAGTCGCGC
>QNGE01002884.1:34480-62689 GCA_008508345.1 Paragonimus westermani
GGTGAGCGGCGGCCCGAGCCACAGTACCTTTGGTCAGGCTCATAGCTGTTATGATGATGATGATGATGATGATACCCCGTATCGGCAATACAGGATTGTGTTTTTACGCAGTGAATCAGGAAACTTGATGAAACTGTCGAGGCTTAGAATGCTCTCCAGATTTGTACATAATCTTTCGAAAATCGAAATTTCTGGACTCAAAAACCCAATAGTAGGCGCTGAAACACAGCCGTCACAAAATGTGGTGGCATTTCGTCCAACGAAACATGTACTTCAGTAGCTGGACAGAGTCAAAATCCGAAATACCAATTGCGTTTTTGAGGCCAAAGGTGGGATAGTGAATAGGTTTGCGTAGGAGGAACAGACCGAAACAAGCGTCTCTTAGTCCAGACCACTGGGTTCAATTCAACTCTTCACGATGAAAAAAACAAGCCAATCTTTTGGTGAGCACAAACGACAAAAATACCAAAGCCATAGGAATACAATAGGCGAAATTAGTCGCAGACTCTCTCGAAAACGTTGTGATAAGACTGACAGCGGACAAATTAAACAGACAAACATCACACGGACAACGGAACCGGAGGTTCTATTCAGTCGACTATTAAACCAGAGCTTCCAAAATGAATGGTTTTAAAAAAATGACCAAAGCATAGAAAGACTTTTCGCGTCAATAGAATCGTAAATAGTGATCGCCAATTAGTGAAATCCAACATGTGCAGAAGGAAACAAACCAAGGCCCGTATGTGAAACCAAATGGCTCGACTGATCACAGAATAATCACAGTATGCGACTCATTGTTCCAATGAAACAACAAATAATCGGCGACAGCGGCCGGATAAACAGTGGTTTCATTCAGTGACCAAAAATAAAGTTAATTTGTGGAAGCAAATAAACATTATGAGATATCAAAAAAGAACTCTTTCTAAAGCATATTTGGAAAGTTTATGAAAGAACAGGCAAATAACAGTGGAGTAGTGTCAATTCAAACAACTACACAAAAAGCGAGGAAACAACCATATTCTGATGTGCACGCCACATGGTCTCTCATTGCCATTGCTTGGTGCTTTCATATCCGTCAGCCAGAAATAACCAACGAAAAACGTAGGACACAAGCAGCTGAGCATAGACTGAACCAGAATAGAAAGAACACATGAGTGAGACATATCAAACCGACTGACATGTGCACAAGAAACGTTAAGGGCAAAAGAGAACTAGGAGTTTACAGAGCAGAAAGTAAACAATGACTGGCAAAGAAGAGGGAAGAGCAGTATATAAATTCGCTAGCATATTTTGGCTGGCCGCCATGCATTCAAAGAAAAACGAACAATGTGTGCAGCAAAGATTAAGTAGATGATCCAGTTCAATGCTGATTAAATGAAGCTATCTTGTGAACTGTGGAATAAGTATGATTCCCTTCCGTACAAGTAAAAAACGACGCGTACAAATTAAAGAGACAAGCAAACAAAAGGATCGATAACGTTTCCATTTGTCAGCCAGCCTCGTGTGTTCCATCACACAAACTGGAGTCGAAGGGAGCAGAGCACTCAGGAGATTACGAACTACTCAGTGCCTACGTGACCTCGAGCACTCCCATGGATCCGTTGCTGTGATAAAAGGGGATGGAGGGGAGGAAAAAGGATAATGGTAGAGCGTTTCACGCAAGGCAGTGCGTAAAAACTACACCACCTAACGGAAGGCGTCACGCAGAAAAAACTAAGGCTTTCAAAAACAGACATTAAAAAAGCAACCATGCGATTTAAGTGACCAGCAAGAACGGACGACGCAAAGAGGCAAGTTTTAAGTACTACGATACGGATAGTTAGTATACCCACGCTTTACGCGGTTGTGATACAAACTAGTGTCTTAGCCCAAAAGACACCACGTCAGTTTGAGAAAGAAACATCATGCGCGCCAATACAGTAAATTACCCCTAGTCTACAGCGTCCATGATAAGCAGGCAGTTGAATAAGTCGTGCAAATCACTATGCAAATATGCTAGGCGGTTCACTGAGGACGTAAGTCCCATAAAGTCAAGGCGCACAGTGAATGTTAGCTAGCGGAGTGACAAACCTGGGACCAATAGGGACACCGACAAACCAGCACGGAACAAAAACACTCACTTACAGTTCCCAAAGGAGAGCAAGCAACGTCCACAGAAGAAACTCTAGTCAATTAAAAACCAGACACTAGAACGTGACTACGAGGAAGATGAGGTGAGAGTGATTAAGTAAAAAGACTGTAAAACCGGTGGCGCCTCAATTGAAAAGATAACGTACCACCTCAAGTTCGCGTTTAGTTTCCTCTTCTAAACGGCGAATGTCTTCAAGCGTCAGTCCGTACCAGCGATCCATCCAACAAAATACTTGACGATGAAAGTTGGCGAATAACCTATATTCTTGCTGGGGAAAATAATACGAGACGCAAAACAGATAAATGAGAGAGTGATCAGAATACACACAACCGCTGGATGTCTGATGAGGTTGAAAACGAATGGCAGTGAACATCAGACTAACAAAGTACACACAGCTTCAAAACTGCTGTAGTGTGGGGCTGTTATAAGCACACCCAAAACGATAACAGTTCTGCTTACAGAATAGGATCGAATGAAACTCGGAGTTTGCCAGACGACACAACAGTAGTGCCAGAAGAAATCACACTTTTATGCTCGCTGTGAGACAAACGAGAGCAAGCCAAGCGGCAACAACATGACCCACAGGTCTTGAAACTGCCAATGGGAATTTGGACTAACTGGACCAATCATATCGACGTTTAAGAAACCTGACCCACATGTCCATAAGTAGCGGCGCAAAACACAGGATAAACAAGAGATAAGACACTGGTAACCACATTAATTAGCAGTTATAAGATCGTGGGTTCCAGTCCTCTAAAAAATGGTACAAGAATCGATTTACGCTGATGCCAGTGCACCTCATCAGTGTTGAATGCCCTTGGCTGAAACGAGTAAGTCAGAGGCAAACGTGTCAGTCACCGTTCACCCTAGATCACGCTAGTCAGTGTTGGAAAGTCACTTTCTTCCGAAACGAAATCAAAAGCAGAACTTGTGGTACCAAGCGAATCACAATCTTATTGAGCTATTATTTGTTACTTTATACACAAGATGCATCAGTAGAATTACAATTGGTGTCGGCACATCGGATCGGCTCCGCTTGTAGCTCGTTTGTTTTAACGCATAACGCACTTGAACAACTTATTTCACTCCGATGCTCGTCACAACGAAATCCGATGCCAGGCCAGCGGGTACCCCGGATTAGTCAATGCGCTTACATGCCAACTTATTCGCGTTGTTGACACTGATTAGTCGTAACCTCCTGCGAATCCCTGGTTGACTTCTTATTGATGTGTTCGTCCAATCCAGTGCCTCTACAGTCGAGGTTGGGAATACCTCAGCTTCCACAAAGGTGGGTGGACAGGACTCAAGATTAGTCACATAATTGCAAACAGTAAGTGAACGAAGACCTTTACTTGTAGCGTATAGGTATCAATTTGAAAGGGCAACGCGCAGTGCTGTAGCGTGATTTCCTAACTACATAGCATCATCACGATGGCTTATCGACCGTCAGTATAGAAAAGATATATGTATGTACAGGACGAAGTTCCGAATCATCGGCGTTAGTTCACAGAATACCATCAACATACTCTATTAAGTTCAGTTCGCTACTGTGCTCTCATCTTTAATTAAATATCGAAGCTAATTGTCCTTGGCTTGTGATGGATATTACTCTTGTTGAAAACTCGTATCACAGAGCTACAAAACGGGCTAAGACTCTACGTTTACTACCCTAACTAGATGGGTTCCGCAAACCAGCGCAGATTTCAGTGCGTTACTGGATACCTGATTTTAGTAATACAGGCTCCTTCATCGACTCGACATCCCATAAGCAAGATACCTCAGCTCAGTGAAAATAACTACCTCAAGAGTAACCCATCAAAACTAGTATCGACTGAGCCGTTCACCCTGCTAAGTATACCTCTAACGTCCGGGTGTGCCCAGTCTGAAGCAACCCATCACAGGCTGTCGTAACTGCCACAATGGTGGTTTAATTCAAGCATAGACTTGAAGCACATATTCGGGAAACCAGTATTCAGATAACTTATTCATCAGATACAGAATGAATTCACTTATGGCCCCTCACTGTTGACGATAGCCAGCTGCTGTTTGTTGTATGTTGTACTGTGATTATTTTATGCCTCATGAACAGCGGATGAGTTTCTATTTGGCTCAGTATCTCCCGTCAATTTCTTTCGCAGTCCTCCCAGCACTGACTCTCTGAAACAGAAAATCTTCTTGCTCTTTTCTTTCCAAGCTGTCCGACGCAAATTCAAATGTACACAAGCTACCCTCAGTTTCCTATAATCTGTGAACTTCCTACGAAACATATGAACTGAAGACTATCCAAGTCAAATTTAGAAGAGGAGCTTGAATGTGAATACCACTCGGCACAATATCCTTCGACGGGTCTTCACCTGATCCAACAACCAACTTCAATTCAATACCACTTGGAAGTGTTTAACAAGGAGAATTCGGAAATTGGATCCATGAATAACGTCTGTGCAACTGACAAAACACCAGTGGAAACTTCACCTTTCTAGATGCAGGCAGTGTGATATTAATTTGGTACCGACGCACAGCCATCAGGTGTTAACGGCAAAAATCCCCGGTTAACGTAGAAAAAATGTCTTTTAGCAAATGATCGGGTCGCACGACAGTTAGAAAGGATATGATTGTGGCTGTAATGACAGCCGGGAATGTTGTCAACTGGATCGTTGCTGATACACCTTGAGCAATTAGTGAGGGCAATAAACTTTGACGGACCTTCACATGTGTGCGAAGGTCCTGAACAACCGATCACTTGAATGCAAGATTCTACCAACTCTTCTTACGCTCAGAGTCATTATCGGTGACTGGCACGTCTGCTACATGCCAGTGAAACAGGAATTTCAGTAGTACTTTACCAAGCTGATCGCGAACAAGCTATACTCTATATAAAAAACTAACAATTGTCGTTGGACATCAAAATGAATGGCACATTGACTACCTGGATGTACATGCACGTCTCCGTGCTGACCGTTCAATTGATATCACGATTCGTTTCAATCGTTTTGTGTCAAGTACGCCGAAACCTAGTTAACGGTTAAACGGGTGCAACTGCAAAAGTGTGCACGAATGATACCATTGCCGATAAACTGACATTTAAATTCATTCGTAAGAATCAGTTTCTGAATTGGCATTCATAAGTACAGTATTCATGAAAGTGGCTGTCTAGAAGGGAATAAAAAATGCGAACTACATTTAACAGAAAAGAAAGCCGTACACATCAGCTTGCTGTTCAAGGGCGACAAGATGGTCGAAACCACCACGAGTAGGTTGTCCAGCGTTATTAGTAAAAAAAATCTTGTGCCGTTAAACTGCATGTCGAGTTCATTCCCAATCCGGTTTTGTGTCCAGCTATCGAAGATAACATGCATTTATTCAGTTGTTCCCGTGAAACTACTTCCACTGGCCACACGACCAGATGCTTACCTGAACGGGTTCGTGGACAGCACCAACGAGGTCAATCAACGACACAATGCTATCAGACCTAGTGGATTCCAATCAATGACAATGTGATGCAGATATTCTGCTCAATCTACCGAGTTTAGGCCATCCTGTTAAATACAGTAATTTGTAGGATTCTGCCTTTGTAACTAAACAAAAGGTGTCTTGTTCGAGCTTCGAGATACCTTAGCCAACCCTTCACCCTTTATGTTTGTCAAAACCCACTGTTCAAATGAACTGTTTATCATAACCTAACATCAATTTTGCTGACCTCAATAAACACCCGTGTTGTTTACTTCATTGACGATTCCCCTGTAAAACTGTAAAGCCTTTAGTCTCGGGGATGGATAACCGAGAGCGAGCTTGTTCGCTGCACTGTACTGTTCAGTGACAGCTTCACAAAACTCATCTGGTGAGTAGGCCTATACACAAAATTCTGATAAGTAACCTAGGGTCGATGCCGTTAAAAAGCGCAGTTAAAAGCTATTCGCATTGAATCCAATACCCAAAAAGTTCTGTTAAAATACTCACCCTACCCAACGCGTCCATCGCCCAATCCACACGTCGATCTGGTCAGCCTACTCGATAGAACAAACCGTCTCACTGTAACGGACTCTAGTTTCAAGTGGTCAAGAGTATCTTTAATGGAACGGGATAAGCTTGGGTACCACAACGGCACGTAATTCGCGCCTGAGCAGTTTAACCAGTTTTGTTTCGTACAGATTGCCATTCTCAGTAAAACGGCCAAGCAGAACATTTTAGCAACACGTCCTTTTCAAGGTCAAGTGATAGGGAACCACCGAGGACGTGATTCGAAAATCGCCTAACAATTGAAAAACACCTGACCCAAATGCCAAGGAGGGTCTGGCACTATCTACTACTATGTCTGGAAGGCAACTTCACAGTGGTTCTGATGCATTTCAATCCAGTGAACCAGATAACTCTAGAGAAAACAATCGGATGGAAGGAACATTCAAGTGCCGACAGAGTGTCAAAGAACGATTGTCCAACGATGGACAACTCGTTCACATTTGAGACTACTGAAGCGGACGTGTTGGAATAGACAGTAAAAGCATATCCAGAGCTCTACTCGATGTTGCAACGGATATCAAACGATGCATCTGACAGACCAAACAAACACGGCTTTGAAAGGCAAACACCATCGAAACACATACCAGCGAAACATTGCTAACCGCGCATGACATTGACAAGCAACTTCAATTCATCATAAACATGAAACACCCAGTCCTGCTCTACGTACAAAATAACCCAACTAGGACTAAACAAAAAGGAGACACCTGTTAGACCGTTACAGGTGAATCGAAAACTTCTCTTCTATTGACAGCATGATTCGCATGACTCAAATGAGGGGTGTTCGAGTCAAGCTCCTTTTCCAGAACCTATGATTAATCGTGCTGCACCGATTGGTGAAAAGCTCTTTGTACCCCATTAGTGTACTGATGGTTTTGTCATTTATCAGTTGCCGCCTCCTGATTAAGAAGCTGTAAGTGACTGGCAATGTTTGCTTGCCATCGGGCTTTGTGCTTATGTTGTCTACGAGATAGGCGGTCGACTATATTTGTATGCCCTCTACCATAATGAACGGAACAAAAGATTTTCAATCATGCGTACGTGAGTGCCGTCTGGGACCAATCTTACAGAGCACGGCGGATATAAACGAATGATCGTTGGCATAATTCACAGCGTGCAGCGCAAAATGGGCATAAAATAGCTCGCACAACACGCGGTAACATCGTGTGATGCTCACGCGACTTATATATTCGGAGACGTCAGAGCGTGTGTAAATTTCGAGGTACTTTTACGGTTGCTCGATGAGGAGGACCACAACCAATTTTGACAAGCGGTTAAGATGTGGAGTGCATAGAAAAGCGCAAGTTCAATAAGAAAGTACAGATAAATAACAAGAAAACCACAGATTTATGGATATAAAATGACCACTGGTGGAAAAGAACAGTAACTTCTGAGGACAACAAAATGGAATTACACAGGTTCCAAATACAACCCTACGTTTATGATCACGACTATCGGATTCGAACACAACAGCCACTAGTTCGCACGTGAGCACTAAATCAAGCAGTGACTTGCTGGACAAAACTGATTGATCAACGTATCCAACGTGAAAACAATCGTGTCCCAATCAGATTCAGTGAATCGAATGTTGCTGCTATTCGAGCTGCTATCGGCAATGACAACGCCACAGTAACTGTCGTGCCCTCGCCAACAACTCGGTTGTTCACTTGCAGACTGATCGATGTTGAACGTGTAGGTACGCACATGAATTAGGATATATACCCCCACTTTAATTTACAGATATAAGCGTTACTATTAGGCGGGATCATCAGCCAGTCGACACAAAGTGACAGCAATGGAGAAGTGCACACAGATGCCAACGATTGGTTGAATGCGCGATTGGGCAATTCCTCCGTTAAAATTAGTAGTATACCAGGAGATTTATTTTTTATGGATGGATTGTGTCCAGGCTGTAGTGAGAAAAATGGCCGACTTTCATATTAAACGAACACGACCATAAGTAGTAGCAAGAATGGTATACATTGGAGTTGTTCATGACGGTCTGACAAATCAATGCTACAACTATATGGTGATTTTTACCATAGCGTTGTTTCACTACTCCATTACCTAATTCCCGCACCCATACCTAGACACACAATATGACTGAAGGCGGGGCTACCATTCGTAGTAATACAATCATTTTTGCTGAAATCGTGGTGAATTAGATTGATCCATGTCTGAGTAACCAATAAATACATATCATAACTGGATCGATTTCCTAAACAAGACGACCGATCAATTGAGGCAAGATAATGAATGAAACATCACAAACCGAATAACTTAGTTGGGAATCACTGAGCAACGAAAGCTTATAGGAGGGGGCGTAAACGATTAACAAGTTCCAAGACACAATTATGAACAAGCTTGAATCGACTGGATTAGCTAGAGCGATATCAATGAAAGCTCACACGTTTCAAAGACAGTACATAGGGATGGTTAGGTACCCATATAGGCAAAAGAGCGCACGATAATCGAATATGTGAAGCGCATGCCTCCTTATGGATGAGGACTTTGGGAAGTATCTGCAAGATCACGACAGATGAACTTAGTCTCTCGAAACTACAGAGTTATCCGTTTTTTCACAGAACTTCAATAATTCCGAAAGACCTCTTTTAGGTTCACTTGAGGTCGAGATGTCAACATCTGTCGGGCGATCGGTGACGCTGGTTTTCTGTCAGTCGATATAATGAGATAATACCAATCGTCTGCATAACAGGAGCATTCGTGAGCAAAGAACTTATGTCCATACTAGCCATACTGTAGCGAAAAGACATTCAATAAAGCACAATGTTTATCGTCCAGCTTTCTAGTTGCCACGCTACGCGCGAGCTCGCGTTTAGAAACCGGAATTCCGGTCCACAACACATCGCCGGTTTTCGCTCACGTCATGTGGACTTCTATCCGTTCTATGTGCGACCGACACCTTCTGTCGGGGATTACTCGCTGCCATTCCTCATTCGTTGGTCCGATCTCGCTGCGCGATGGTTCGTGCGGTCGCGCGTGTTGTCCGCGATTCGTTCGCTGTAGGTTTTTGGACATACCTCACCGTTGCGTTGAGGTATTCCACCGAGAGGTGGAATACTTGCACCTCCGAGTTGGTCATCCACCACAATATGGATGTTGCTACAATCCAACCTGTCGAACAAATAGATTAGCTGAAGACTACTGTATACGGTTTATCCAACCATCGATTGTCTTGCTGGCTGAATAACCTGAGCCAACCACTACTAAACTTTGTTGTGATGAACAAGATGAATCACTCGAATGCAGGATTGTTGGCATCTGAGCGCAAATGCCTTCTGCTATTATGCACCGAGATTCCAGTTCTCCTTCCAGAGAACCGGTTACACAAACACCGATGGTGCTACCATCAGCGGTCCGCTCAGTCCCCTACCAACGGATAACCTAGCTTATCCACTGGAACCAGAACGCATACGTTGTCATCAGTCAAGCACATTTCTATTGGCGTTATTTCGACCACACCCCGCTAATCACCGAGTCTAGGGAGATAACAAGTAGGCTTAATTCGAAAAACTATCTGAATTCCAAAATTAGCATTACCGTTGAGCACGAGCCCTCGGATACTCTGGCGTTTTAGACATTCTCACGAAGCGTCAGAATGGCAGTTCTATCCGTCCACCGGAAACACACTTGGACGGGTAGGTACCAGAACTTCACAACATTGTGTCGATCAGGTACAAGCGCACTCTAACAAGAACTTTTTTATCGTGCAAGATAGATTTTTTGGAACAAAACACTGACCAAGCGGATGTCCTTGTTGGGGACTAAGCTGGAAGAGAGTGGCTATCCAGCAGCATCCGTTGAGAAGTTTTGCGGAGAAAATCCCGCTACCACGATGGATCTAACGGTTCCCAAAACGAAAGTCTACTTTCGTTTGCCTGACAGGGTTGATGAGAGTACTGTACTGGTCATCACCGTTGAGAACACTGCTACCGCTAAGTGTCAAGTCCTATATCATCTACGAATCCTTGTGTAAGTGATGATGATTATGATGTTACAAAAAAGAAGTGAGCACCAGTGATGTAATCGATCAGCGAACACAATTCGATCGTGGATATCACAATGTCTCAATCTGGTCAGAGCGTGTCGAATCACAAAGAACCGGCGTCACCGGCGACTCAACATTTGTGGGCATGCCTAATTCAATTAGACCTGGATAAAGCCTTCCGGTTTACGGAGGAGCAGACGGCAATTAAGAAACAGAAACAACTACTCTAAATACAGATAGACTTGTACATCAGTATCAGATGGCCCCGGTAACTGATACTTATTGATGTGTGCGTGTGTGGTTATTGATTTTGTCGTTTGGCATCATAATGTCAATTGAACTTTGCTATTTAAATCCACAAACCATAGTCTGTGCCTGACAATATGCCACGAAATGTACACACGATGTCTCTGACATAGTTCAAATTTTTTGCGGGAAAAATTTGTTATGCACATATTAATACCACACAAGTTAAAAAACAGAGTGCCAATTCAACACAACGAAACAAATGCGGTTAATAAGAATGGCAACAGAGTGAAAAAGATGTAAGACGCGGAGTAGGGACACAAAAAAATTGTTAGAATTACACTGCGTGCGACTGTGCAATTTTCAATCGAGTGGTTTTTTTTCAGACTTTTTTCAAATAATGGCTAGAGATAGTCAATACAGCTTGAAAACATACTCCAGTGTTTCTAGTCAGCGATACTCAGCATGCTTTGAAATTCGGCAGAGGCCAGGTAGAGCCTACTGAGGCTAAAGTGAGTTCCATCCTCTACATACATATCAGGCTACACTTAAGGCGCACAAACGAAGGACAGTACAATGAGCGTTAGCAGGCATGCGTAAAACGTGTCCGAACCACCATACGCTGAAACACTTACGCACTTATGATGTCACCTCGCCTGGTGATGAAACGTTTGCAATCTAAATGCCAAGCTCGGCGAACATATCAATACCAAAACCATCAACCCGAGCTACAAACAACACCACCACCGTTCCCAACCATCAGAAATGAAACTACTTCTCATACACAGGGCTAATTTGTTTCCAGAAATCGTTGATGTACTTCATGTGTTCATATGATCTTTCGGCCACATACGAGCAGTGCTCCGCCAACGACTGCTATCAACACACAGCGATCAGGGTACGTAACCATACAGCACTACTGCGCGCACAATTGCAGTCCACAAGCTAACTCAGAAAAGATGTACACAGCTTATCTAGTGTTTTGTCTCGCTTACGTTTTAAACGTTCACCCATCTGTGAATGAAGCACATTGGTGGTGATCCCCGGTAGTGCCCATATGAGACATTAATTCACAGTCATACAAGCGATGGAGACAATAAACTAAATTCACTCAAACCTTGTAATTAGTATCAACTTAACCACACAAGATGGCCAGAAAAAGCGTACTGTCCACAAAAGGCGGATTGTTTGTTGATATGGGGGCAAACATATTCATAACGAAGGCATCAAGCCCAGTCCAGTTAACTACACCAAACGAGTGCACCCTCTCATACACAAACAGAAAATGTAATACCTGGAACAAGGAACTTCGAACAGCCCTACAAATAGTAGTTGAGTTGAAACCTCTCAAGCAATTAATAAGGACAAGACTTCGGACTGGTTGCAAAAAGCAGGTGTTATTCATGAGGGAACAGCTCGCCGCATTTACAGATGTACATCAGTATTGCAGAAATCGTAATCTATCATTGGCTGGTCTTAATGGTATATGTAGTCACAAGCTAGAAGCTGATTGATTCAATGTAGATCAAATAAAGTGGCGAACAACGGAAGATGTAACATTGAAACTGTTCGCCCAATCTTGATGTTGCAGCCTGAAGCGACGCTGCTAGATTGTCGGTTGGGTAAAGGTTTGGGTGAACGTTGAACTGAATAGGTTTCCATCATAATAAGCTTGTCGATGTGAAATATCAGTACACGGTTGACGGCATCCGTGTCAGGATTACCCCATTAAGATAGCCGAGGTCCAAAAAAGCCTAGATGCAGATGGCTGGTATTGCATCATTTGCGATTCAATACACACGCTGTTGCAGATGGCTGGCGTACATTTATCCCACGGCCTGGTTACACTGGCTGGTGGCGGTTCGGCTGCACTGCAACTACACGTTTCTGTCTTCCGATTGTTCCCGATCCTGGATAATATGTCGCATTCACTCTGATTCTGCACTGAGAAGCAGTACACTCCCCCATGTTTCGAATGTATACTTCAAACCCTAACTGACGGCGATCAAGGACAAACCATTATCCACGTTATGTCGTCCTTAACTGGAGTTCACTTAGACGCCCTCCCAGACGCTGTACAATGTCTAACTCGTCTTTTCGTGTTGAACACCTTCTATTACCCACAGTTGAGTAAGCAACGCTGATGACTTTGTAATATACATCGATGTGGTTAACTGTGCGTGTGAAAAATTCAAGCCATTAAATCATCTCAGTGACCAGTTTAACACGCGAAGTTTTGTGCATGCACTTAAATCAAAATCGAATAGGAATATTTGTATATGTACCTCACCACAGCTAAAAAGGAAAACGGACATGACATTACAAGCTGCGATGGAAGAGGACCAATGCTTGAAAAAGTGCGAAGGATACATCAGATGGATAGAAAACGGGCGCAACAACGGAAAGGGAGATCGGCATTTATGACATGGAAAAAACGGTGAAATATTAGAACAGCAAGATTCTCAGTAAGGTCACCGAGTGTGCTGGCGTTGTTGGGAGTAGCATTTGGTACGAGTTCGCCCTTCGGAAATCATATATGAGAAGGATGCAAAAAAATGTGGAAATAAAGTCGTTCGTTATGGAGAGGCGCCGTCAGTGACCTGGAAAGACGTCAAGCTATTACCGTAATCGACCGAACGTTGTTTTTGTGGCATTCGATAGTGACACTTTATGTGAAAAAACGATCAGACCTTTTACTGGATGGTATGGAAGTAAGTCACATGTGAACACGACCTGTGACGTTACGTTTAGCATAAGGGAAGCACGGAATGGTTTACAAGGACAAGCTATGCTGAGCAGGCTAACTGATATGGCTGGTCTGAGTGATACGCAAGTTGTAAGTTTAAAGCGTAGTGAGGTGACCCGGACTCTATCTTTGTTATCGAAAGCATCGTCTGTGACTGTTAATTAATTCGCCGACCTGAGTAATGCCATTTCATTGGCCTACAGCACTAATGGGAAGACGAATTTGTGGACAGTCGGTGCACTTTTATCTGACGACCTGTTTACACTAATTCGTCCAACTACACCCCGTTCGCTTGGCTATCGGACTAGTCACACTTACGTTTGGCATGTGACGTTCGTTCTAAACCTGTATAGAAGGCGAAAGAGCATGCTCTCACGTTCTGACATCGTATATTGGAGTCAAGTTATAAGAAACACTTCGCAATCACTGCAATCCCGAAGGATTGTGAGTGGAAGTGACTGTAACAGCGCTCGTCAAGGCTATAGTGTTATTGAAATTCGTGTGTCACATAAACAAAAAAGAAAGTTGGACATGACCGATAGAATAAGGCCAAACAAGTGTGGTAAACATCAGTACAATTCAAACGGGATAATCAAAGTAACCGGATTTACAGCTGGACTAAAAAAACAAAAGAACTTTAGAATGTGTTGAATCAGGGAAGTTAACCGTAGAAGCGTAGGCCACTATGGCACTCTTACACATCTACACACTTGGCGGGAGGAATCGCGAGTATATACAAGAATCAGACATTCTGAACCGTATCACAGACATTAAAGCTTGAATGGTCGTCGAGATTGGTAATCGTCCACGAAGCAGCACATTAATTAATATGTACGATTATGTACTGTCGGACAAAAGTGCCCTTTCGCAGAACGACGAAAGTAGTGGGTGTAGCTTAATTTGCTTTTTAATTATAAAGAAAAACTCTTCAGAGGAAAAAAACAAAGTGCTCTGCTATAGATTGTGGTCATTCAAATCACCATGCTATGGGAAAAATCCGATAATATTCGGGTGCGCATCAATCTTTGGTCGCCGAACAGTGTGATGCGCATGGATCAATACAAATTACTGCATTAAATTGAATCCCGTCGGAATCAAATTGTATTGTCCTTCTTACAGAGAGCTGATTTGTCTTCTGCTTACTGGCAATTGACCTAAACCAAGAACTCAATTGTCTAACAAAGTCTGGTACTCAAATCAGTAGTTACCGGTAGCTGCGCCGGCCTATTGGGTTCAAGGCATTAAGCGAAACTCTTCGGAGGAGAATTTGTGTCGCGGGGAATATGACGGAGCATGAAACAAATTTTGAGGCATTTCTATAGCTGCGTGTGTTGCTATGAGATAGGACAACTCCTGAGTTAAAAGATGTTATTGTCCATGGTCAATTGCTAACACTGGGAAGAGATGAATGTCAATCGAAGTGTGCTGGCCCTCGAAGATGCATACGCAGAATCGCGTTTAGATGGCGTGGCCAACTACTTAAGCCCACACCTCCAAATGCTGCCTGGTAAGATGCGTCCGACTCGGTAACTTATAAACAAAGGTGTTAGAAGGATGTAGGATGCAGCAAACCAACCAGTTTGCTTAGATGAAGAGGTTAGTTTCTGTGGCTTTGATGCTGACCTGAGCTCTCTTTGGTGATTCAAATATGATTACAGCTGGTACAGGTGAGGAACAGTCTTTGTGTAACAAAAGATTTTAATAGTCTGTGAGGTGGGAGCTTCCTGATTGCAGAACGAAACTATACGTGAACTGAAAGGGGAATCCTAGCAGTGGACTTTTTTTGTTACAAAGTCCCAACAATTACGGGTTGCGGAGAAGGACAATGGACCACAAAACTCTGAGAGGGAAAAGTCACTTCTTTGTAATGTGTCCTATTATCTGCAAAGGATGACTATGCAAGTGGAGAAATACGGTTGCCTACTAGCCAGGAAGTCAAATACATAATACTGCTACCCAGTCCTTAGCCTATATACTCGAACTTGTGACAGATGATTACGAGTGTGGAAAAACTGACACACTAAACTACAGGATGTTACAGATGGAAGAATGGATGAAACTGTGGGATATGACGGGAAATCACCAAGTATTAAAAAAATCCGATTAGTGTGAGAAATGGTCCGCCATTAGAAAAAGCTTATTTGATTAAACTATAGTCGTCAGGTCTTGCGAGTAGTTTGTTCATAAGGCGGAGGGTAAATTTTCAAAGAAAGAGAACTTAATCCACAAGCTTAGTAGGGGTAAGCAACTGTACTCGGAGAGTAACTGAACATTGTTACAGACTGAGAACGACCAGCGACGGAAGACTATGTGACAAAATGATACAATTGCAGAAGATACAACTTCAGCCAGGTCAACAGGATGAAGATGCGCAAGTCCAAGAATGGCCCTGACAGCGGATATGTTTGCACACGGTGATGCGCAAGACTTGTCCACAATCGATTAACCCGTATTTTTTAAAAGTACCACCGCGAATATCATAGCCCACAGACTGCGAACTCAGTCTGCTAACTGACACATGAAGGGTACCGTTTGCAGATAATGAAGTCACGTATGTGCACCGAATTCAAGACGTTCTTACAAAGAATGGGAACAGAGAACAGGCAGCTCGTACCATAACCAGCAAACGAAGAAGACAGAACCTGCAGCTAAGATAGCTAAAAAAAACTTACGGAAAAATTCAGAGAAGATCGTTACTTAATAGTTTTGCGGAAGAAAAACACGCCAAGTAAGAAAGTTGGTTTAGGACGATTGGACAAATGTCAAGACAGAAGGTTGTGCACAAATTTGCTGATAGCAAATGTAACGTTGCATCCCGAGATATTAGACATTCAACTGACCCTGTAATGGAGAACCTGTGACTGTTTGCATATGGGGTAGTGATCAAACACTGACGACACAGGTCATACGATGCTGACACAGACAACTGGTTTTGTCAGAAAGAGAAACGTGAGTTACAAGCTCGGAAGAAGGGCCGAGAATGAGGGTAGGGTATGCGCATAAAAAGATGGATATAATGAGAGTGGATTAGGGTAGCATTCCTGGTGTAAAACACGAGAACAGTCAAACACAAGCGAAACAAGAGTGAATCGGCAACAGCCAAACAAAAGAGGGATCAGTTACAACATCGAGATTTTACAAGAAATTGGTGATTAAGACAATTGTGATTTAGGCTAACTGAGCTTATTGAAACAAGGCTGTGCGGCACAGTACCAACTAATCAGCCAAAATCAAAGCGGAGGTTCAGCGAAAACCGATGAAATACTGTTGTTTTTATTTAAAAAAACCTCACTTTTGCAATAAACTACGTGTTTTGTATCAATTACACTTTCGTCCTGATTTTTCGAAGCGTTAGTCAAGCACGCAGAAGTGGAAAGGGTGTGATCCATTTAGCCTCTGTCTGATTATGATCAAAGTCTGTGGTGAATGAAAAAGGGGTCAGTGACGTGTGTTGTGAGTGCTTAGCTGAAGTGCCCAGGAAGGGAGCAATTAATGTAGTGGGTTGGTGAAAATTTCAGATGACTTGCAATCCGGTCGTTCGTCCTCAAGAAGGAGGCACCTGGAGGTCAAATATGAGATGCAGTGGTTTTGTTGAATAAATTCAATTTTGATTTCTAAACAACGACTTGCACTTTGCCTCGCGTGCGATTGACAACCGAGTATTGGCGTCAAACACTGATGTAGAGATACTGACGAAAATAACGACGGTAAGTGAAAACCAAGGAGAACATTAGCAGCTGGTACACGGTTAGCCTATTTTCCAAGAATTCAAAGGTATGAAGGGTGAGTGAACCAAGGCAAATACAGGTCGAAATGTGATGAAAAATAGAGCTTGTGAGCGACGTATTCGAACTCACTCGTTGTATCATGGATTCCAGTCGTTGTTGTAAGAGCGGTATTTTGCATAAACACCGCACCAACTTGTAGGCGCACATGATTGGTCCGGAATATCCTTCCTGTAAAGGATAATAGGAGAAGAGAACGCAGGAAACCTTGACTATTTTGATCATCATAGGTGTAACAAACGACAATCACATGCGCAGCAGTAATGAGTAGATCAGCCCCTGCTTGCATAAACAAACAAGCCACTCTGGTACGGCGAAAATCAGACCAAGCCCTATCCCACCCAAGTGTTTACTTCTGTATACTCTACCTCTCCTGTTTCTGACCCTTAATTGGACCTTGGCCCAAGCGCTTTTGCTTTATCGGGTCAACCGGATAGTTGTACGAATAGCCAGTTGCCGGTTATTACACTTGCTTGAGTGTTGCGTGCGTCACCTTTTTTGGAAATCGGCAAGTTCTCGTTTTTTAAGCCTCTTGACAGCTCGGAATGAATGCATTAGTGAATGACTATAATACATCTTTAGTCTGTTCGGCAACAGATCGCAATCAATTTCCCAGGAACGATCTGCCGCTCAGGGTAGAAGACGTGAACGATCTTCATGTGTTTGATCACTGATGTCTGCGTCCACTCACTCGTATCGGGGGGCATCAGTGAGTATTCAACAAGGATTTCAGGAAGCGGATGTTTGGTGCTGACTGTCAAACGAATTCTTTTGTCCAGTCTAAGACTAAGATGGTTAGGTCACGCATTAAGGATGCCAGTTAGTCGTCTTCCACACCGAGCACTGTTCGCTGACACTGCAACCGATTGGCGCAGGGTGCGAGGTGGACAGATGATGAATTGGAGTAGAGAAGTGAAATCTTTCACAAAGGGGTTAGCCACTGTAGATCGAGTTCGTTTTCCGGGCTGGGGCCCTCGCAACTCACAGAGTCAGTGGCTGGAGACTCTAGGTGAGATGGGGGCTAATTGAGCTCAGTGGCATCAATGTTGTCGTTGTTTGGTCGATTTGTCTGTGAAATGAGTGCATTTAATGATGCGGGGCAGTGAAAGTCGTAAGGAAGCTGTCTCGCTGATGACGCCTTACTCTCACTTGCAGCTCGGTTGTTTGTTCGCAAGGTGTAGGCACCTTGATGTTGAATGTTTGAATATAGACGTGATGAATTTCAGTAGTTAGGTTTCTTCCCGTCCCCTTTTCTCCTCCTATTTTCTTATAAAGGGTTTGCTTTTTCTTCATGGTTGTGTGTCAGTTAAGCATTAATGTGAACGACCGATGTATTGTTGTCTATGATGATGACCATGACCTGTCGGACGGAAGTGATGAGGTTGTCTGCCTATTTACTTTGGAAATTTGTTCAACAGTACCGTGGCACTGCGATTCAATCTTGTTCCAATTATTTGGAATCATCGATTCATCGCTACGCGTTGCTCAACGTCCTCGTGGAAGATCGAACGCCTGGTTAACTTCGCAGTGACACAGTCCCCTTAACCACCGGTTCATAGAGGGCGTAAATCTAAAACGTATCATGAATCGATGAAACTCCTACTGTAAGTATTTTAAAGAACCAGGTAAATGCTGTAGTGCATTGGTGACCGAAGAGATAATAGTTACAGCCGAGGTGATAACAATTCCGCCCTGGATGTGGATAAGCCGGAATGAACACGGAATCAAATGCTGGATGCTGATTCGACGGCATGAACTAGCGCAATAGTAACAGCTACAAGCGATTACCTAATAAGCGAAATGATGCAAGGGTTCAGATGGATCAGCTCAGCATCGGCCAAAAAACAAGATTCGCATGTTTTTTAACTACCAGGAACGCTAAGTCATCACAACCAGAAACGCAGACATCAGTGGTCAAACACCTGAAGATGGTTCACATCTTCTACCCTGAGCAGCCAAGTCTCGCTGACGTAAAACAGTGCAGCCCCCACTGTCGTCTGATACACCAGAACCCTACGCTTCAGACAGCTACCCCTCTGTCCCCATACATGTCTAGGATTGACGAACACCATCTGAGCCTTTGAGATTCACACTTTCACTACATCCCCTAGACCTCCACCACTGCCACTGCCGATGCAGCTTCGCAGATATAAAAACCGGTCAACAACCTCCAAGACTACATTAGCCAACACCAAATCTACGTGATCACAACAATCTTGCAAAGACACTTTGGATTTTGAGGCTGCTAAGCCCTTTCCGAAGTACTTAGCAGAACGCGAGATACCGCCTGGCGTTGTTTGTGCCGCCTGAAAGTTTTCGAACAGCAACACCTTGTCGTCAGCATAACCAAGACCAGTCAGTCTTTCATCAGGTAGGAGGTCAACGCCGGCGTCTTGTGAATGCCTCAGACGATCCCCCACTAGTTCGTCTGCGACAAAATTGAACAAAATGATGAGAGTAGACAGCCTATACGTAAGACGTCCCTGTACTGAAACCGTCAGACAGTTCACCACAAACCCTAACCTGAGCTGAAATATGCGAACGAAGTGTTCACATACTTCGTCGGTACACCCCTGTGTTCAGCCGACTCTACAAGTGCACATCGATCCACCGAATCAAACACACCTTTATAGTGGAGAGATATGGTCACCACTCGTCGGTGGTACACATGACGCTGCTCCAGAATTTGACGGAGTGGATAGGTGATCTATACATCCCCGTCCAGGGCGAGACCTTGCCTGTTCTATCCTAATGTTTATCTCCCAAACTACAGTGAGTCGACGAAGTGTGGTGGATGCCAAAACCCTACAAATGACTGGGGTTAAACCAATTCCTCGATGGTTTTTGCAAGAATCCCTGACACCCTTCTTGAATACAGGAACTGTTAGTGCGTGACCCCAGCACTCAGGGATGGTCTCCGTCATCCACACAAGTTGAAAACAACCGAGTCAAAGCCCCCACTAAGGCCTCTCCACCTCCTTTGGAAAGTGCCAAAACGGGATGGACTGGGCTAACAGCTCTATTACGTTTGAGAGCCAAAATGCAACTGCGAACCTCAACCTCAGTGGATGGTCTCATATCTGACGACCAAAGTGATACACTACAAATTTGTGGCGGTAACATACTAGAAACAGGTGGCCCGAGAAACTAGCTCTCAAGGGGTTCCGTCTACCGCTCTGACCTTCTGGATCTACCATAGATGTGTGTGTCGTCTGTCTCGCTGATAGCTTCACTGGCAGACGGTCGCCTGGGATCAGTAGCATGGATCAGCTCAAAGGGTCTACCGATGTTTCCTGAAGCAGAAGCGGTCTCTATTTTCTTAACCTTCTCCACTAACTAGGCTGATGCTTTTAGACCAGGTTTCAGTTTCCTACGGACATCTCTTCTAGACTTACTATGTGAACTACCAAGAGGAATGCTCTGTCTGGCTTCCAATAATTCCATGGGTTTCTCTGAGATCCACGGTCTGTTCAGCCCATATACCCCCGTGCCACATGCTACAGTAACTCCTTCCCGAATGGCCTGTGAGATTTGAGTCCAGCATCCTTTGGGACATTCGGAGTGAGAACTAGTGAACCTAATTCCTAAGCTGATTTGGCACTTATGCTCTACCGATGGTAAAGCCAGTTTCTCAACAGCTGTCGGTGGGGTCGTTGCCCAGCAAAAGTAAGAACAAGACGACAAAATACCAACACGTGGCTTGAATCCAAGTACGTGCTTCAGTAAGAAGGACAGTCCAGATTGGAGCCATGCCACCTAAAACTAACATATGTAGTCTGTCCGAGACCAGGCCTGGATTGGAGAAGGAAGGTGCCAACTATAGCAATGACGCACACGATGCCTAAAACTAGCGCTAGATAAAAATAGCTTGTGCTCAGCGCACAGCTGTAAAAAACGCCCGCCATTATCCCACTGATGTGGTGCTATCCCATACCTGTCACCTGAACGAAACTCCGCCTCACAAAGGTGGCCGACCTGGACATTCAGATCTTCAGTCAGAAAGACCATATCAGAGCCACGTGCCAACCAAAGGAGAGCGGTCACATCCGAGTAAAACGCCTACTTGACGCCGGCGTCACTAAAGTCAGTAAGAGCGCGAGCTGACAATGAAAAGATTTCTGAAAGTCTTGTACCTAGAGTCGACCTTAACAAAACCTGCGAAGCGGACAGCACAACATTAACAGTAATCCAATCCACTAATGCGGTCGTGGCCGTCGTGCTGAGTACTATACCTACTCCAGCCTCATCCGTAACGGCAGCCGTAGTGTCACCGAAGTGTATAACCAGTGTCCGGTAGACAATGCGGGTGCTGTTAGTTTCGTACGTTGACCACGGTCCTGAATTCTAGTTTCCGAGAAACAGGACGCACCGACGAGTGTCAACGCGTGTAACGTTCGTGTGAGAGCGGCCTACTGACCTGTCTGTTTTCGAGTGCGAACACTGAAGGCACGTATATTAACTCGCATTCCAGACCTAACCGAGGGACGAGGGAGGTCTGAGGCTGAGCTGTGAGAGATGGGACTTACGGGCACAGTGTAGCTATGATTAATTGCGTCTGTTATGGGACGTGTAGAGTAATTACCAGAAATGGGAGTTGGGAGGGGCCCGAGTGCTAAGTTCGATGGGGCAGTGGGGAGGGGTCAGCAGCAGCATGTTTTCCCAATCCACTGTTGTATGCAACAGACAAGGCGACCCGGTTTATTACTGCGAGACGGCCGATGCAACATGGAATTACTGATGTTGTGATTATTCATGGCTGTATGAGGGCTGAGATACTGCTGGGAGCCCCAGACCAAGACAGAAGGACGATTAGGGTTCGCAACCAAAGCCTTGGGCTCGAAAGCCTGTACCGCAAGGCAGCGGGTGGACGATGGTGTACCAGAACTGGTACATTTTTGGGGAAAAGACGTCAACCTTTTCCAAAACCCAACCTGGAGAACCAGGAGACTACAATTTGTCAGACCTCTATCTATTCGCCTGCATGACATGAGTGACACTATCGATGGGGTCACCATACCGTCCAGTTTAGACCAACAGGGCATCGAAATGCGCAAGCCGTCACGCCTTGTTAAGTTCCAGTTTCGTTGTGACAAGGAACGGTAAGTACACTTCTATGGACCCACCAGGGTGTTTCATTGAAGAGGCTGATATACGAGGCAGTAGCGCACTCCGGAACTGCTCATAAACGGTGAAAGTTTATGAGCCAGCAGCCGTTTAATCCCGTGCCAAATTGAAAGCAACACCTCTCTTCCAAAAGACTCTTGAAGTGGGAGCGCCGTTACTTGGGGGCGATCGCTCTATCATTAGTTTTTTGCCAAGCGTTTGTGGCCACAATCAGCAGTCTTAAGTGACAAACTATTTGAAAACACATAGAGTAAGTAGCCCAGCTAATCCAATTCGTAAAATTTTACTGTTTGACGAAACAACGAAATACGTGCCGGAATCAATACAGGAAGAGAAAACCGACGTAAACCGCGAGTGGTCAGAGCGAAAACGTTTACAGATCCATCCTAATCGTGACGAAAGAATTCTTCAGACCGGAATTTGTACCAGGCAACTAAGTCGCGTTACAATGCTGGCGGCAACGGCAGTTATGGTGGATAACGTGAAGTTATATTGTAATCGGTACAAATGGATAAACCCCGAGTTAGTATCGATCATACCCCTTCAGAATCTCTTCTCCCTTCCTTACGTTTCAATCTATCACAGTTCATCATAAAATCGCACTATATCACCAATAGCAGTGATCCAGTATCAAACGATGACAACCACGAGGTGCACAGAATAAGTTAAATTGCACGTCAACTGTTGTCCAGCATCCGCATGTGACAGCAGCAATTTATGCTCGAGAAGCCGGCCATGTAAAACACCAACACCAGAGGACCATCTTTTAGTCGGGTAGTGTAAAACACAACGCGTTTGTGGCTGTAGGACCCCAAACGGGCCCCTCCTAAAAGTCGAGAGTGATAGCTCGAGTGACCTATGTTGAGGAGCAAACTCTTATTCAAAGGGAAGTATATAACTCGAACATACCTGAAAGGTACGATGGCAAAATAATGACCTCCACTGATGAGAAACCAGTGTATCAACAAACTTTCACGAAGAAAGCTCAATTATCAAACCAACATACTGACAAGCACGGGATAGACATTGCAAGATGAAAGGCTGGTTCTTAAAATCTTGATGTAAATAAAAACGGAAGATAGATGATACAGCAATAAGGATTTCAGTTCACGTGTTGAACATCAGTGCCAATGAAAGGAAAACCGTCATATTATTTGGCCACAGGGATAACTACAGGCAGAATGGTGGCGTGCACCCAAACGAACGGAGAACTGATAAAGGAGATGGCTAATTTCAAAGTATTTTGCTGAGCTGCTGTAAACCATGACAAGATCAACATTTTTCAGGTTGTTATGAAGAGTGAATTTCATTGCCAACCATAGAATAAAAAGAGAGTGGATAATGCGCACTAACACAGTTCCCCTATGGAAAGTAACAGCAGATGAGGGGATAAGCAATAAAACAGTCAAACTTCAACGTAGGTCTGCCCCACGTTCAGATTGCAGCTACAAGTTGCATTCAAACTTGGGTAGAATGGCGTTGTCAAAAGGAAGGAACCCAGGAACGATTTGCATACCTTTCGGGAGATGCTGTCATTCTAATTCCTAGCATGCAGAAGTTGTTTGCTATTGCGAATACTACTGACAGCAGGTGCTAGTTCGATCCACTAAGCAGATTTAGCAATGACGCTTCAGCAGAAAAGGTCAATTCTCCGAGTTGCACGTGAGCAAACATACGATAAGGTGACCAAGAGAGCGTTACTGCGCTACCGCGTTATTACGCAACTGCACCGGGTTGGTAACTTGCTCAGCTAATCACACGCACGCCACACCCATGTTGCGTCATCACCTTTGAGCTCTAATCAACTCATGGGTCTATTCGAATCATTAAGAAAAGACATGCAATCTAGACTACGGATGAGGAAACCACAATTTTGAGGCATTACCTTTTGCGTAGCCATTACCAAAATCATCGACAATATGGAGAAAAGAACAACTTCGAACTACGAAACGAAAGAAATGGGAGACATGAGGTCTAATAATTAAAAAAACCAAAAACTCAAACATTCAACATTTAGTAGTTACACATTGGAAACTACCAACCGATTGGTAGGTAGAAGTAAGATGTCCTCTGGGGGGGGGCGGGCTGTCGTCGTCACAATCACTGAGACTGTAAATGACGAATGTCCCGCCCGAGAGATGAACCCAGCCTACAGTGCCTAACCAACTAGCGGCCGCCTTCATTTCCATATGTCACGTAAACATTTGTCCACCAAAATGTGCTCGGCGTGGAAGATGTTTAGCTGGAACTCTTATTACTTGGGTTAACTATCGTAACCTATACGTATCTTGAGAGTACGTAAATGAAGCCGTCCAACACTCATAGTCAACTACCCGCTTCCTACCTTCAATGATGCTTAATCGCTGGTGCCACCAGATGCGAATGACCAAACACACAAAGTGACGGTCAAACATCTGAACACAATTCATGTCCCCTACTCCGATTGGCTGTTTGGCAGCAGTAAAGTAACATAGCTCTTACACGAACTTTAGCAATCAGAGAACTGCCGCTCTGTTGTCACAGATAAGGAAATATCGCCCAAGTCTTAGGGATAAGAACCTCCATGTCCAATACATCCACCGCTGCTGATGCAATTCACTGAGTACAAGGGCCGGCAAACAATGACCGTAATTTCACTGTGCAGCAGTAAACCCATGTAATCACGGCAGCCCTATACGGAAGCACTGTACTCTGCTGGCTCAGAACGAAGCTACATCTAACACTGTACGGACCGCCTAAAAGTTGTCAAACAGTAGTACCACGTCAGCATAGTCAAGATTAGTCATCCATCAGGTAGCTGGCTAACGCTTTGTGGGTGTCACAGACAATCCCCCATTATTTCAATTATGATAAAAAGTGAAAAAAGAAGTGGAAATGGACAGCCGTGATGCACGCAGCCGTTGATGTGGAAAGTGTCAGAAAGTTCACCATAGAGCTCAGCTTGAGCTGAAATATTGAAATAGGGTGCCGATAGTATGTTTAAGCAGCCTGGAGTTCAAATGACTCCAAACTTGAAGATCCATCCACAAAATCGAAAACCCATTGAGAAGGACGATCAATTTTTGCCGGTAGAACGCCTTAAGCTACCCTAAAGCTTGAGGAAGGATGCAAGACTCTTTAATGCACTTTCGTCCAGGATGAAACCCTGCTTGTTTTTCCGCAACGTTTGCTTCTATTGCCGTGAGTTCATCATCATCATAACAACCACCAGCCTGATCAGAAGGTACTGTGGCTCGGGCCGTCGCTCACCTCAACAGTGACGTGGAATATACCAGAAGGAAAACTTATGAACGTTGAAAATTAATAGCAGAGGACTAAGCGGAGGAAGTAGAAGTGGTATGAATGCACGTACGCCACTGACCACAGCAACATACCCTCTCGGACAGTGTTTCTAATCAGATTTGAGTGCTCACTAGGACATAAGCCAGGAAGGCGACACCTACCCACTTTGATCAATGGAACAGTCAAGATCTTCGTATCCCGTGAACACGTTCCTACTTGAACACTACGAGGTTTCACCCAATTGGTGGTGATCTCAGTATATAACGCCCGGTACGGTAAACAGTCAGATGGCATATGGATTGCGCGACCCAAACATCGCAGGTTGTCCAACATGATCAGTTGACCAATTGACCGCGCATTCCGAGCGTACCGGAACATGTGCCCACGAACGGCCGTATTGCACACGCGATCAATCCACTCAATGTGAACTGACTACCCGAGATAACGACGACCAAACACAGCAAGTCTGCTTATATCTTTGCTGCGAACAAGCCAAGTTTCAGAACTACACAGCAAAAAGAAATGTACGAGAGCATTATGTATCCATTCTTTCAGTGACAATCGAAATTCTCTCCGACACCACAGATGACGCAAACTGGCGAAGGTAACTCATGGCTTTGATGTCCTCACTAATACCAACAGTATTACAAGATGACGAGACTGCACTATCCAAGTATATGAAAACTGCCCACAGTCTCAAGCGGATTACCTAGGACAAAGGAAATAGATGTGGGAACACTCAAGCCTTGAAAAGAACTTTGCACTTTGAAAGTGCGTCGGTTGCCTATAAGAGTGCCGATGGCCCAAGACCCGTCTCAAGGTAAGAATGTGATCAACACACTCTTGACCGGACCGGAATCCCGCCTGTTCGTAACTTGCCCGACTCTCTCTGGATACAGTGAGCCGATATACAATAATGTCAGTGAGTAACTTGGAAACAACAGACACTACAGTGATCCTTCTGTGGCTGTCACACAGACTACGGGCTCCTTTTCTGAAGGCGGGAATTATCGTTGATAAGTGTCAACCACGAAATACTTTTCAGACTCCCAAACCGTCTGGAGGAGGTTCGTCATCCCTGATACCAACCTCTCTTCACCATCCTCGAAAAGAGAAGGAAAAAGGAGATCTGGTCCAGGAGCCTAGCTACGCCTCAATAAATTGGGCTCCAGGGCCACTTCCGTTCCTGAAAGATGGCTGTAAGGAACACAATAACTGACCATTCGGGTCCCGTCGCCCACATTGTCTGGCTGGGGCCAGCTGAACTGTTCTTCAAAATGTTCAACCCGTCTGCCAAATCGGCGCGATTAGCTGATTATAGGTGATCCATCTTTTTCACATATGGTTACAAACCGACTGGATGGCCAGTACAACCATAGATCAGGGAAAAAGGCTTCTGCAATTCCCAGATAAAAAGACTCTTTCGACCTCTCTCAATTGTTCGATCGAGTGATGTTCACAGTCTTTGTGCCCGCTTTTAGTCAGCTTGCGTTTGAGTTCTCGACGGTTGTCATCATATTCAGAACCACGTGGAATTGAAATACGCTTGGTCATGAAGTTTATCGACGTGATGGGAATCCAGTTCTATCGCAACTGCACGGCTGCTTCAGAACATACTTCTTCATAGCACGCTTTCGAAGCTGTTGCGGTTTGTTCCCCGTGGTTGTTAGGTTCTCTCACCTGATTCAAGGTAGGCAACTCGCTCACAAATGCTCCCAGGTAGGCGATATTTACAATCTCCTCACTCGAATGTCAGTTAAACATCATGCAGTTACGAACAGTAAGTTGCCGAATTATACTAGATGTAAGGATCTTAGTTGTGATTGGAGTCATTCTTATCATTCATAGTTTTTGCAAGAGCCCTACATTCCTGGTGAGAGGGCATCGAAGTCGACAGTTTCATTGCGCCTGAGAGAGGAAGTGTAACCACGGACTTCGGTTTTGGCAGGTGATTCCAAATCAATCGACCAAGATGCAACAGTACATGCATACAGTGGCAAAACGGTAGAAGCAGGAGGCCAGATACATTGGCCTTTAAAGTGTCCTCCTTAACGGATTGACCTTTTTAATTCATGGTGCATTAGCGCACCATCTAATTAGCTGACGTACTCCTGACAGACTGGTGCCTTGGGTCAGTAGGAAGTATAGGCTTGAGCATTCTGCCGGTAGCCTCTGAAGCAAAATGGTTTGTCGTTCATTAAACTCTTCGATTAGGCAAATCTCAAAATCAGCTACTAGGCTCTGCCTGACCTTTTAAGAACATCCTTTCTTGTCGCATGAACTGTCATGGGGAATATTTTACCTGGAATCCACAGTTCGAATGAATTTTCCGAGATCCCGCGACTGTTCAATCCACAACTCACCGCATCACATGCAAAACGACCTGCTGCTTGAATGGCATGAAAGATTCGTGTCAAGCAACTGTTGAGAGCCTCCGGTTTAGAAACGACGAGCTTGTATTCTAGGCTGGTTTGGTACATGTTTTACCACCGACCTGGCCAAGATCGTGGAAGATAGCCATTGTCAAGCGAAATTAAGAACAAAGGCAAATTATAAACGAACGGTCTGAATTCAGTTATGCGCAGCAACACCCACTTGGTCTACATGAGATGATCCCCCAATTTGAAGAAGGGCATCATCATCATAGACAGCAATACATCAGTGGTTCACACCAATGCTTAACTGCCACACAACCATGAAGAAAAAGCAAACCTTATATATAGGAGAGAAGGAAAAAAGAAGTGGACGGGAAGGGATCAGAACACTAAAAACTAGCTACGTCTATATTCAAACATTCAACATCAAGGTGCTTACACCTTGCAAACAAACAACCGAGCTGCAAGTGAGAGTAAGGCGTCATCAGCAAGAC
>QNGE01002884.1:64041-100340 GCA_008508345.1 Paragonimus westermani
GGTTTTCAAAAGGGCCCCTTATACCTTTCTTGAAAATAGGGCATCAAAAGAGAAATAACCATACAAAAGATGTCTAGAACCAACGCTGACTAAAAGTAACCTACGCACAGTTCACCACCATTAGTGTGATGTGACGCTAACCCAAACCTGCCTTATAAACGAGTCTCGTCATCGCCAAGTTGGCCGGCTTGCGTGTTCATACCCTCAGCCAACAGGACTACGTGTCTACACAAGGATTCGAGAAAGGGTGGCGGGTCGGTCTAGCTGTCTCCTAGTACGACTGTTAAAAGCGTATCGTTTAACTCACGTTTCAGATCTAGAAATTGGGTGATAAAAACCAAAGGTCGAGTGGTAAGAAATGAGACTTACTTGGTCAATGTTACTATCTGTTTTAGGGTCTGCCAGGAACTTAATGAAGAATATGGTTAGAAGAATTCTGAGAGTTAAATTAGTTATGGTAATACCGTTGGGCTGCCGTTACATGCGTGATCAGCTAACAGGCTAAATCACGAGTGAGAACAGCAGGCACAAACTACCCGCTCTCTGACTGAAGATGACCCATTCCCCAAGACACCTGACATAATGCGTTCCAAGTTAACGTGATTTAGAGTTGTTCAAAGGGTTTGCCTCGTTGATTGACAAGAGGGGAACTGATTCGTATGTACTGAGTTGAACGCCGTAGAAGTGGTTTTCATATCAAGGTGAAATCATCACAGCAGTTGACAGGCACCACACTGGTGAATCCAAAAGTGGTGTTAACAAAGAGAGGTACCGCTTTTGACAGGGTTTCATTATAAAGCGTGAAAAGATGGTCAAACAGACATTCATGTAACCAGTAGATCCGGAACTTACCAACCACCATCCAGGCTTCAAGGGTCCGCGCCCTGTTTTTTGGGACTTGAAAGTGGTAGGATCTTCATCGGGATTGTAATCTTTGTCCGATGGACTGATGTCACCAATGTCGATATCGACCAATTTTCTACTTTCCAGTTCTTCAGGAGATAAGTGATGTGCCTAAATGGAGTAATGCAACGAAATGTGGAAAGCAATCAATGGCAGTTTATCTGTGGAGTTGCATTTTGAAAGTCGGGAGATGCCATATAGCAGAAAACGCAGACAACACAAGTGAACTCACATTAGTCAGACTGATATCAGAGGAGTGCAACGATTCAATTTTGATGCAAAAGGAGGTCGTGAAATAGTCATTCTAAAAAATAATTGGTAAGTAATAACCAACTACCACACGGCATACCGTGAGTACTGTCCGACAATACGGGTACGCATTCCAAGCCACTTCTTGTAGAATTAAGGACTTCGTGGGAGCAACTTGGCGGACAATGCTGGGCACTTTGTGAGCAAGATGATAAAGTTTACGTGTGTACTGGCCCGTTTGATATCGCGGATCTCCATCTAGTAGGGGTGGGTCGGGTGGATACACATCTGTGGTAAATGGTTCGTTGACTAGAATTTCCACACCATCCCCACCACCGGTTTCACCTTTGGATGCCTCAGCAACAGCATACAGCTGAGCAACCCGATATTCCTCCACTGTCATCGGCAAAATGATGCGACTGGGGAAAACGGAATAACAAAGCACACCAGTTCAGGAATTGGAATGATCCTACAGTGTTTGCCATTGTAAAACTTAAAATATCATGAGAGGTTTAAGTAGCACAAAGTTTCCATCGCCTAGTCGGAGGATCAAGATAGTTAGCTGATGTCGTTGTCATCAATAGCGTTAATTGTCCAAAGGAAGACTTGCTGGTGGTGTCTATGAACTCAGCAAGATAGCAAACATGAACCTTCTAAACTATAGCGTGAGTAATTTTGTTCAAATCACAGTGATCCTTCCCATGAATTGAAATGTATGCAATGAAATTGTCACAAAACTTCATATCAAAACGGATAAGAAACTCACAGACGCGATAATAAACAAGCTAGGCAAAATAAGTTTGCGGAAGGAACAAGTAGGCTGAGTGGAGAGCAGAATATTACCTACTCTCAAGGTATATCGGTTTAACTACCGTATTTGTTGCAGTGTTCCAGCCGCAAGCAACTAGTGCAGGTAACTAGTGGCAGGAGATGAGACCACCGTCAACATCATCCGCGAACGTTGGTTATGGTTCGTAGTAGCATAAGGGGACTGTTTGCATTGTTGCGTTGCACGCTCGGTCCTCCAAAGAAGTAAATAGAGGACGCCGGTGTCACCGGTGATCTAAGTCGACAAGCACGATCATCCATGAGTGTTAACATAAATCGTCAGACATATTAATAGCCGGTCACCTAGCTGACCGGCTCAAATCGTTCGGGTTACGTTTAAGTAACCCGAAGCAACTGAAGATAAGTGAGGCAATGCTAATCAGACAGGATCGGCTAGTTTTGTGTGCACAGAAGGCACCGACACCATTACTCCCTATGTCATGGAACTGATTACACCAGAAGTGGGCGAAAGGTTGAAAATATTCGATTAATCCGTTCATTTCTTGGTGCTACAGTTTGTGTATTCCAGATAGTCAGATGACGTTCTGATGTAAAAGTATTTTGGAGGAAATTTTGAAGAGCCCTGAACTCTTTGTGCATTCCTCCTTCCGTATCACTTGCACACAAGCGAGAAACACAAACGCTCTAAAGAAGAAAGGTTGAGATCGTTCCTTTGTAACCAGAACATCGTCCTATGTTTTGGTCATTTACTGGTTGACTGCAACCAGAACATTCAGAATCATCCCATGAAACTACTTTGCTCACACAAAACATCAAACCCACACAATGAAAAAGCAAAAAATCTTTGGACAATTTCAAACGTTCGTGTGGATTAATCATACAGTCCAAAAATAGGGTATTCACCTGTCTGCTTCATACACTACCGAAAGATTTATTAAAAGGGGTTCTTGAATAACCAACGGAAGTTTATCGTTTCGTTTTAGGTCATCAAAAAATCAGACATCAGGGTAGCATACGCTGAGGGTTGAAATCTACACGATTCTCAGCACAAACTGCACGTCACTTTCACCAAATCAGTAGGAAATGCACAGATAACAGAACACGTTAAGAGAAGAAAGTTGTCAGTCTCCAGCTACCATGCACCCAGTTCGTAGACTGCTAGCTCATGTTCCCAGCAAAGCCACTGAGGCGAGAATATCTGTCCAAATTAACCAAACAGAATTTTGCTGACCTCAGTTACTTTAGCAGGGTTGGGTTGCGATATTTCAGTTAATCAAACGCGCCACTTGTCTGTATGTGTGCGTACATTGGTAGCCTACTAAACCGCCTTGCTACCATTGATTGGAAGACTGTGAAAAACCTACTGCAACAGGCCATCACACCTCCACTTGCTCTCGCACCGGATTTGCTAGAGTTGCAGACAGCGATTGGTCAATTGTGCAATGGGAAAGCTGTAGGCGAGGAGACCTCCAGGTGAGATCCTGAAGAACGGCAGACCGGCGTTGGAGCGCGCTTTGCTCCAGCTCGTTCACTCCATCTGGGAGCACGAGGTGATGCCGTAAGATTTCGTGCCCCTGTTCGAAGGTAAGGGTAGTAAGCTATGCCACGACAGCTACTGGGGCATCGGTCTTCTGAGCTGGGCCGGAAGGATGCTTGCCGGAATCCTTCTGAACCGGATGCATACGGAAGTCTTGGAGACAAATGTTCCTGAGGAGCAGTGTGGATTCCAGGATAGCCAGAGTACGATCGACCTGGTATTTGCTGCTCAACAGCTCCAGGAAGAATACAGGGAACAGAATCAGCCCCTGTATGCCGTCTTCGTGGACGTCACCAAGGGCTTTGATTCCGTGAGCCCCGAGGCGCTGTGGACAGTGCTTGGTAAGTTTGGATGTCCGTGTACGTTCGTCAATATGATTAGATAGTTGCATGTGGGCATGAGGACGAAGGTACAATCGTGTGGATCGACCTCTGATGATTTTGACATTGTCAGTGGCGTGAAGCAGAGCTGTGTGCTAGCCTCAGCTCCATTTGGTTCATATTGGACTGCCATGCTAACAGTCGCATTTTAGGAATCTGGTGAGGATGGCAATGAGGTAAAGTACCGGACGGATGGGTGACTACTGAATATCCGACGTTTCGGCGTCCCAACCAGGATACATACCTCAACGATGCGCATTTTTCTGTTTGCAGATGACAGCGCGCTATTCGCATACAGTGAAGAACTGCAACGCCTGGCGACGGCCTTCACGTCCACGGTATCCAAGTTTGGACTGGATATCAACACAATGGAGAGGCTGTCGATAGCTGCGCGAACTTTTGCTACTTGGGTAGTAATTTATCGACAGATCTGTCAGTGGACCGCGAGTTAAGAGCTCGAGTGGTGATCAAGGCAAGTGTTACTTTCAGACCTCTTGAAAGACGTGTCTGGGAAAACCATAGCCTAAAGCCAAGCACTAACCTCTGCGTCTAACGCACAGTGGTGTTGTCAATACTGTTGTACGGCAGTGAAACGTGGACGCTGTGTCGACAGAACGTGCGCTACTTGAGCCGCTCCCACTTGCAGCGTCTGAGAAGCATCTCGGGTATTCGGTGGTCGGATATGTTTCCGAACACTGAGACACTGCGGCGAGTGGACATTAACCGGGAGAGAAGCCCTGTTGATGTTGAATCAGCTCCGTTGGCTAGGTCACGTCCGTTGGATGGACATTGACCGTATTCTGAAGCAGTTGCTGTATGGACAAGTGAAAGAAGGTAGGCGAAATCCTGGTGATCGAAAGCGAAGACACCAGGATGTTATCCAGGTAAGCTTTTTACGTCATAACATTCATTTTTGATGTTGGGAAGACTTGGCGTTCAGCCGAACGGCCTGAAAGAACAAAATTCGAACGGACGTCCGAAGGTTCAACCAAATTTCTCTTATCGAAGAACCAGAGGGATTTGAGCATT
Source organism: Paragonimus westermani (assembly GCA_008508345.1). Lineage (NCBI taxonomy): Eukaryota > Metazoa > Platyhelminthes > Trematoda > Plagiorchiida > Troglotrematidae > Paragonimus > Paragonimus westermani. The sequence goes on from QNGE01002884.1 coordinate 68,929, forward strand.
GATGAAACCACCCAGACGCTATCACAAATCTTTGGCTACCAGTCATCCCTGTTTAACATACGCTACCAGTGCCTGAATCACGTGAAATCAGAAGAGGATGACTGGGTGACGTACCGTGGAACAGTCCATCATGAGTGCGAACGGTTCAAGCTTCGCACAATGACTGAAGGTCAATTCAAATGTCTGGTTGTTTTGTGTGGACTCGTCACCAAATGAAGCAGGAGAACACGGATTTTGGCGAAGACAGAACAAAGTCCCGAAATCACCCTGCAAAATATCACTGCCGAATGCCAGCGCCTGGTAAACCTGAAACATGACATCGCTGTGATTGAACACAGCAGTCGTTCAAAGGTCCACACGATGTCTTCAAATGTACCAGTCAAGGTTGCACCAAAGTCAGAGTGCGACAACCAAAAGAAACCTCTAACACCGTGTTGGCAATGCGATGGATGACATTATGTCCGATAGTGTCCATTCAAACAGCACTAATGCACCCACTGTTCAGGTCAGGGCCACAAGGAGAACTACTGCCGTTTCGAGAAGCGTCAGCACCGACTCAATCAATTCTTGCAAGCCACAAAGGCCCCGCGTCCCTAGAGGTCAGGTCGTTTTGGCAGCGAGAAATGACAACCACGTAATGCGCAGAAAGTACGTACACGTCCCCATCCAGCTTGATACAGCATACGACATTAAATCAATCTCTGATAGCATGTGACACTTGATTGGTAAACCTACAATGTACCCGACAACTCAGCTTGCTCGAAGCGCTACCGGCGGTCGATTGCCCATCATTGGCGAGGTACAGTGCACTGCAGTCCTGAACGAACTGTCAATCAGGGGTACCTGCTACGTGACCCGCAATCCCGGCCTCAACATCCTTGGATTGGATTGGATCGGATCGACAAACCATTACTCCAAATCTGTAACCGAACCCAGGCTCAGCAGAAGCCCGCAATGTCTCCAGAAGTCAACCCTCAACTCACAAACGTACTCGGATGTGTTCGCAGAAGAACTCGGCTGCTGCACCAAAATGAAGGCAGTTTTATCTCCCCGTCCTGGAGCGAAGCCGGTATTTCGACCCAAGCGTCCAGTACCCTACGATGCGCTGGCAAGTGTCGAGCAAGAAGTGGAAAGTCTTCAGCAAACTGGAGTGATTGAACCGGTGAACTATTCAGTATGGGCGGCTCCTATCGTCGTGGTCAAAAAGGCAAATGGAACAATACGACTTTGTCCAGACTACTCCACAGGTCTGAATGAAGCCCTCGAAACGCATCAGTATCCTTGCCGATACCAAAGTATCTCTTCACGAAACTGAATGGCGAGAAATATTTCGCAAAGCTTGACCTGATCGAGGCTTATTTACAATGACCAGTCGCTGAAGAGTCCAAGGAATTGTTAACAATTAACACCCACAAAGGACTTTACCGATTCAATCGCCTGTCATTCAGTATAAAGACAGCGCCAGCCATCTACCAATAGGTGATGGATACGATGCTCACAGGTATTCCCGGTGCGCCTGCCTACCTAGACGACATCGTAGTCATGGGCCACAATGCAGAGGATCCGGAACAGATGCTGGACCAAACCCTTACTAGTTTGAGTGAATATGGCTTCGGGCTTCGTAGCGACAAATGCAGCTTTGGAATGTCCAGCATCAAGTACATTGGATTCAGCGTGGACAAAGATGGCCGACGACCTGACCCAGCCAACGTAGAAGCCATAGAGAGAATGCCACCTCCAACGGATGTGCCAACTCTACGGTCCTCCCTAAGGCTGGTTAGTCACTACAGTTCATTCCTCCCAGAACCCATCGAATCCGAACGCCAATGGACTGTTTGCTCGCTAAGGATGCCACGTGGGAGTGGTCCAGAGAATGTTAACAATCCCTTAATCGCATCAAAATCCTGGTGACCTCAGACCCCTGCTTACGCACTACGATCCGACACTACCAAGTGCCGTGGCTGCAAACGCATCCAACTACGAAATAGGTGCTGTGATATCACATACGTTCCCAAACGGAGAGGAAAAGCCAATCGCGCATGCATCAAGGTCGCTTACACCCCCTGAGCGAAATTAGTCAGATCGAGAAGGACGCCCTGGCAATAAGCTTCGCAGTGAGGAAGTTCCATAAGATATTGTACGGGCGACATTCTCCTTAGTTGACGGATAATAAACCGTTGCTCACAGTGTTCGACACAAAGAACAGAATCCTGGTTTACGCGGTTAATCGCTTGCAAAGATGGGCAACAATACTTCGTGCCTACGACTCACGATACAATACCGTTCCACAACCAGCTTTGGCCAAGCTGACGCTTTATCCAGACTCCTCGGATCACAAGCACCGAACGACGAGGACACAATAATCGCGGCGACCAGCAGTGAACCTGGAGTACACCTCATTCTCAGCGATGCTGTTCGAGCACTTCCAGTGACGGCAGAAATGATCAAAGAGGCCACCATACTGGATCCAATTTTGGGGCAAGTAATGACGTTCATCCGCACAACTTGGCCACACACAGACCTCAGTGGTTTTACGGGAATAATTCCATCACCAAGAGGCCCTTACGACCGTGGACAGTTGCGTCATGTTCGCCGACAGAGTAGCAGTCCCGAAAGCCCTCCAACGACAGCTGCTCAAGCAATTTCACATTGGACACCCAGGGATCAACCGGATCAAGTCTTTGGCGCGCAGCTTTGCCTACTGACCACGAATGGATAATCAAATTGAGAAGCACTGTCAAAAATGCGCACTGCGTTGTCTGGCTGCGAAAAACCCCGTGAAATGTGAACTGCACACTTGGCCAGTAGCCCAAAGACTCTGGCAAAGGCTCCACATGGATTTCGCCGGACCCCTTGATGCGTAAACGTATCTGGTCATCGTCGACGCCTACACCAAGTGGCCGGAAGTTCATAACCTACAACAACCGAATACGGACAGCACTATAAAGAAGCTATCGGAACTCTTCAGTTGTTTGGGACTGCAAGAAACGCTGGTCACAGACAGGATGTATGTTGAACAGGAAACTGAGAACTGCCTTTGATATCATGATCCCGCATTCAATCAGAAGAGGAGGACACAATGCAGGAATGGAGAGACAGTACAATGGAAGACACGGAGCTCGTGCACGATACTTCATGACCGGTGAGCCGGCTCTTGTACGCATGTTGCATGGACCGCTGGATTAGGAAGAGAAAAATAATCGTCCAAGGGAAAGGTTCAGTCCTTTATGAGGTGAAATTTGGCGATGCCACATGTGTGCGACTCGCAAACCAGATTCGCCGAAATCGTGGAGATGCACGGTGCGACCCGGTAGGACCAACCGCACAACTCGATACATTACTGAATGCATTCGATTTGAAGAGGAAAGAACGCCCCATCAAAGCCGAATAGTCATCAGAACCGACTTCACAGTCCAAAGACGCTGAACACAAGTATTCCATGAGGTGGAGACGACGGACAAACAGATGCGGCGAACCGGTTAAATCCATTCAAGTTGATCCTCGGAAGCAGTATTATGACTGAAACCAACAATCTTCAAGAGTAGGTGTTAGAGGAGCCTATTTTTCCCTCCAATACCGCCTCTTTCTTCGAGAAGACGATCCCATCCAATCATAATAAGCGGAAATGTCGTGAACACTCGATACGTGACCTTCGCTATTTTTTTATTTGTCTGGCCTCTTATCCCGCTATGTGGTGGCTTAGTGACCTTAACTGTTTTTTATGTCTGTCCTTCGGTTTTCTGGTTCGAAAATGTTGGTAGGTCACTATGCACCCTATAACTACCATGCAATTTTCTCCTTGTCGCACAAGTTATCGGAGCAGAACAAAGTTGCTTTTTGCACCCGACTTTTAGTTTGTCTTGAGTGCAATTAACGGGGACACCCACGTGATTTTCGGGACAAAGATCTGTCGTGTCAATTAAAGCAAGGAGGAGAAGCCGATTTCCTATCAATCGTTTTATTATACCGTGGACAAACCAGAGTATTGAGTCACGGGTTTACAACACAATGCCAAGTAATCTGTTCAGTATGCATATTACGATAGTCGGCCGCAGCGTCGGTAGAGTGCTCGGTGTTGCAGATGACTAGCTGTCAACCTTAATACATAATCTAACCATCTAAGTCAGTGAAAATGTAAGGATTGGACAAAAGAACGCGCTTGACAATCCGTGTCGAACATCCGCATTCTGACCTCTTCGTTGCATACTCGCTGGTTTCAATAGATGGGACATCGATAGTCAAATACTTGGAGACCGTTCATGCCTTTCACCATCAGTGGTCAAGTTTCACAGCATTAGAGTACTACAGTCCTCAAGGTCGCTTCATATACGTGACCCTTAAGCCTCAGAGAGATACCTCTCTGTCTTAAATGAGCAAAAACCACCCTAACCTTAGAGATATGCGTTTTCACTTCATTCCCTACACTTCCGCTGCCGTCCCTGATGCAGGTTCCCGAGCATACAAACAGACCAACAACCTCCATAACTTCATTGTTCAACATTAAATCTATGTAACCACAGCAGTCTTACAGAAGCACTTTCTACTTTGAGGTTGTAAAGCACATTCCGATGTATTTAGCAGAAGGTGGAACAGCGTCTAACATTGTTTGTGCTGCTTGGAAATTTTCAAATACCTCGTCGCCAATCTTCCACCAAGTAGTAGTTCCACGCCGGCATCCTGTGAGTGCCGGAGTCAATCCTCCATTATTCCGTCTATGCCAAAAGTAAACAAAAACGGTGAAAGTGAACAGCCTTAAAGTACGCCGCTCCTGGTACTGAGACTGTCGGACAGTTCAACGTAAACGCTCACTTGAGCTGAATTATGGGAACAAAGCGTTCGCAAGAAACTTATGAAGTTGGTCAGCACACAAATGTGTTTAAACGGCCATGGAAGTGCAGATCCACCCCGTGAAACGAACACACTTGTACGGTTAGGAAGCACGACAACTGTTGATTGATGGTACGTGCAACACGGTTGCAGAATTTAGCAAACAGTGAAAACGCGATCTATACATCCTCATCCAGCGCAAAACCCTGTCGCTTTCCCAGACTGTCTGCCACCCGAATTGCATTGAGTCGACGAAGTATAATGGATATTGCAACCCTAATAATGATTGAACCGAGCTAATTTCCCTCACAAGAGTCCCGGATTCTTGAGTATCATTACCGAGTGACCCCAGCGAGGAAGGATAGTCTGCGCCGTCCACACTGGCTGAAACGACCCATTCAAGGCCCTTAGTAACATCTCCCCACATTCCTTGAAAAGTGCCAGCAAGGGATGGTCTGCGAAACAGCTCTATTACGTTTGAGAGCCGAAATGCAACTGCGGACCTCAGCCTCAGTGGATGGTCTCATATCTACCAACCAAAGTGATAGGTTAGAAGTTTATGGCGGTAATATAGCAGAAACAGGAGGTCCGAGAATTTAACTCTCAGTGTTCCGCCCACCGCTCTGACCTTCTGGACTTATTATAGATGAATTTGCCATCCGTCTTGCTGATAACTTCACTGACGGACGGTCGCCTTGGACCAGTAGCACGAATAAGCTTGAAGAGTCTGCTAGCATTCCCTTAAACAAAAACGGTTTCCATTTCCTTAACTTCCTCCATTAGCCATACCTTACGATCGGCCATCAGGATAAGTCACATCTTCTTACGAATACCTTCTAGACTTGCTATAGAAACTGACAAGAGGAATGTTCCATCAGACATCTAAGTCTAGGGATTTCTCTCAGATACAATGTTTGTTTAACCCACGAAAAATCGTGCCACATGATACAGCACCTGCCTCATGAATGGTCTGGTCTGCTAAACCTCCTGGCTACGTTAGTTTGGTGTTCCATTGGCGGCATCGCCAGTTTGTCAGCAGCTACCTGGTGTTGTCGGTGGGGCCGTTACCTAGTAAAAGTAAGAACAACGGCAAAGTCCCTTCCTAATTTTCCAACCTTATCATCCTACTAAAGATCCAAAAAACCATAAATCAAATTACCGAGGTCGCGGATTAGCAGAAATAGAGCTGTGTCCTGGTTACATCGTTCCTCACAACGCTCCTCCTCGCTTTGAAGTCTGCTGACATTTTTGACGACTTTTCTTCTGGCTTACACCATTGAGGTTATCTGGAAAACTTGGCCGTCAATGGCGCTTAGTTGTTTGGCTTAAGCGGGTCCTTGGTTGGGTCGCAAGTGACGGTTTCCATGTGCCACACTGCTGCTCCCTGTGTTGAAATCACGAACTTCACATACACACTGTCCCCCCTAGAACGGATGATTTTACCAAGCAGACCGCCAAGGCCATACCAAACTGTTTCTAATGGAGTTCAGTGCCATCACTGTGGTATAACTGAAGCGTTTACTTAGATATCATAAAACCTGTTTTCGTTCCAGTATTCATGTGTTCGCTTACATCGTTCCCGTTTGCATTCTGGGAGCGTGGTTCAATTCTAGGCCGACTAAGGCCCATTCATCCGGTTTCTACTTCGGTTGGAAATTTCTCGATGGTCGGTTGTCTGTTGGCTGAGTCACCGCAATTGACCGAGCGGATCCTGTAATCTGGTCGTTTTGGTACCGCCCATCAATCACCTGATACAACAAACAATCACTCATCCGAAGAAGACCTTCAGTAACATCCTGCGGGCTGTCGAATCTCTCCATAATGATAAAGTTTCTACTCTCAAAAGTTGTTTCTTCCTCAGTCTACAAACTCACTGCTGATTGTGCAGATTATGACAAAACCACAACGGCTCCTACGGGTTTACAAATACAACCAAAGAACATGATATTTGCGTTGTCCTATCTACAGCGAGATAAGGATAGAGTCAACTTCTCGATCACCTTCTACTGGTTGTGATTTTAAAGCAATCTGGCTATCTGTGTGTCCGTCCGATGAAACAATGTTTGATGAACACGTCAATTCCTTCGTTAGATCAGAGCTATGCACCAATGTGTTACCTGGTCATGATTCTCTTCGAGTAAGCGAACCCATCGAAATTCCTTTCCTGATATCGAATCTGTCGTTCCCTCTTGCGGAACAACCGTAGAACATAATCAGAATTTAGAAAAACTCCTGACTTGGAAAAAATTACGGCATCGCATTCAACGAAACAAGGGCACCATACACATCCTGTGACTCGACCTCCTTGGTTTGAAGTTATACAGAGGACTAATTATACCGGACTCACAAGAAACCAAAGCCCTGGGGGGGAAAATACCTATGCAACGGAACGTGAAGACTCAGAAACGTATGGTAAGCATTTTAGCACATTAGTCTTAGTGAACAGCCCATTGTTCTGATGAAACCAATCCACTCGTACGAAATCGGATCTTTTGGGCTCCGTAAGATATCAAGGTTGCCTTTGAAGACTTGAAACAGCAATCGGGAACGCAACCTTCGTAGTGAAAACTGATGAGCCTGACATCCCCATTGCAGCTTCGCTGAATCAGGATGGCAGACCGGTTGCATTTTCCTCAAATACTGTCACCAACAGAACATAAGCATTCGGCCAGTCAAGTACAGGGCCTATTCCGCTGTGGAAGCATTGAAAAAGTGATGGCAGTTCCCCGTTGGGAACCACTTCAGATTGGTAACGGGTCAATGAACGAGTGCATTCGCGTTTGACAAGTGACCGAAAAGAAAAATTAAGAACCATAAAATCAGACTTTCTGGTTTTCAGTAGGACATCGTTTATCCTCCCAGTAAGCATGAGAATGTCACGGACACACTTTCCAAAGGATTTTACGGATCTAACAATCGCCTGGACTTGAAAGCACGGAAGGTTGTTCCTGCCATCTCAGCATAACATGAATGATGTATTGCGTGTGCCCTCGTAATCTACGTTTTCCTCTTTATGAAGTTAAAAAATTGCCTGTGTTCGTAGTGTGCCGAAATTGAACCACAATTTCATAACCCACCATGAGTGCCTTTGCTTAAAACCACGTGGTCGTTTCAGCTATCCAGTATAGATTTTGAAGAAACCTTCTCAACAAACACTATGAACAAATTTTCACTTACTACAATTGAGGAAGTTCCGATTTCCCCATTTGTAAATGCATACTCTGATATATCAGCCCCCACCGTGATCGAGAGATTGTCCAACTTACGACCCAGTTTCACTAATCTCCATAATAAAGGTATTGCAGCCTGATGGCAGCAGCTTATAACCCACTATGTAATAGTCAGGTCGAACATCTGAACGGAGGTATTCGAAAGGCTATCACGTATTCACTCGTCATGAAAACCTGACATTTAATAATGAGTCCGTCTTTTGAATGTTCTTTGCTCCCTTAGTTTCTTCCTTCTTACGGTGATTAATACATCCTAAGGACGAAGGGCCCACACAATCGCAAAGCATTGGTCGCTGAATTCAGACCGAGTCATAAATCGGTCAATGAATCGAACGTCTAAGTAGTCCTTTTCGGTTGAAAAGGTCGAACCTATGGAATGCAATCTAACTTACGCTCTCATCCGCTTCTCAGATCGCCGAACGGACACGGTATCCCTTAGGGATCTTGCTCTTTCCGAGCGCTGTACTGAACAAATCACCAGAAACAATGAAATCAGACTGCCTCACAATACACCGCAGTTCCGTCCCGACGGTAACGTTTCAGATGAGTTTTCATCTACCTAAACCAACTCGGATGCCTTTCTCGCTGTTACTGAGGTCGCAATCGTAAGTCACTAGAGAATCTTAGAAGGTTAGAGCAAAAAAACAATAAATAGGAGGGACGTGAACCACGAGCTATTGCACCTCGTGACTACTCGGCCACATATGATTCATGTTCTCATTGTGTCACTCACTCATTCGTTGTTCAACGTTCATCGCTGATCACGTCATCTACTTCCACTTTTCTTAAACACAAAACGAATTAAACACAAACGGAACGTTTATGTCACTGAACCTGTTATTACTTCATATTCATGCGACTATCTGATATGTTCCCAACTGCATTCTAGCTGCACGGTTCAGCAACAGGCTGATTAAAGCATATTCATTATATCTCTGCTTCTACTTGCAGTTTCTTCAGTTTCTCAACATGGCATGCACGTTGCAGTAACGAAATATCCTGCGCATGAATATTATGTTGCTCAATACTGAGTTTGGTCTCAATGATAATGCTGTACAAATAATGAGTTACGGTGCACAAACATGTATGATACTTAACGATGTGCACCGTATTGATTTTCCTTGACGCTGATAGCAGACGCACATAGATATCATTAGCCTTAGCACACACGTAATGCCAAATGCGCAAATGTATTCGTTTAACGGAGTGAAGCAACCTCTGACTTCTCAAATTTCAGACACGCCATAGTATTAAGTTCTGACTGTTAACAGGACGGACGTCAAACACCGGATAGCAATGCCGCTGAATACTACCGAGTACCTTAGTTGAAGCGAAATCTCTCATGAACCCGTTTAAGGTGTTGCTACAACACTGTTTTAGAGGCACGTACATCAATCAACTCTCGGATGAACTCAATCGGCAGAAATTTACAACAAACCGGTGGAAACCACGAAAACGTTGAAAATGGACATGAAAGCTGAAAATTTTCAACCGAAAAAGTCATCCCGAATTATTCGAAGTAATCTTAGTGAGCCACAGAAGATTAGAAAAGATAAAAACCTTCCTGAAGGAGATATTCGATCGTTCCGATCATGTCCACTTTAAGTGAGGAGCACTGTGGTTAGTTTGGTTTCAGCACTGCACATCACAAGGTGTCTATCGTAATGCCACATGGTGACTTAGATGGATCATACACTACCGGATGGCACAACACTAGATAGAAGCGTTCGAAACAACCGAGATGAGGATTCGTCCAATGCGTTCTAGCATCATCAAAGAGCTCTCTCGGATTCATGCAGTTAATGAAAGCAGGGTGGGATAACTTACCTTTATTGTTTGGAAGTGAAAAACTGTGGTTGTGCGATACCACAGCTAGGTTCCGTGCGGCTGAATGATGTATTATGATAGAACATGAGTCGAGATCATATCCTGTCACACTTCTACACTTCGACCCGGGAGATAAGAAGAGGCGAGAAGCCTAAATCGGCTGGTTTATCAGCAACAGAGCAGATCGACACGACATCATACCTTCGCAGAACCACAAAACACGTAAATTATTTCATACGGTGCTCAACTGCAAACGACAGGCTAGTGCCACTGGAACACTGAAAACATATCGGTTATCATGCTATAACTGCAAACAACGAGATTGTCATATAATTTAACAACAGAACGTTCCTACAGTTTTCATATACAAACAAGTCGTCTGAAACGGGCGAACGTAGTTTAGTGACAAAAGTCATCATTGGGACCGACTTATTGGAAGCAATTCTTAGCATTAGGTCGCGGTAAGGGGACATATTCGAGCGCCAGTGTTCTAACAAGCTCAATAGGCGAATGATTACCTAATTCGATTGAGTTGCGAATTGGTAGTCAGAGTTGATGCTTTGGGCCGATGATGGGCGGTGGCTCCAAACAGTGTAACTTGAGCGGGAATAACAGCCCACTGAGCCCCCATCCACGCCAGCAACTCATTCACTTTGGTAGACAACAGACCACGTAGCTTGAGATTAATTTTTCATCACCAATTTGCCAGAAGAGATCACAGCGTCAAAGCGGCTATGCTAATTATCTAAATGCATAGGCACTTTATGGGAATAAAAACAAACAACAACACAAAAAACAAGCCAGTATAAGGGAGAAAAGTTGGACTCACAATTCTTTAATCAACATCTCTGGATGTGATACGGACGTGCAAATGTACAAAATTTCGTGTATCACTCAGGGCATGCGAAGAAATGCACTCTCAAGGAATTCCGCTGCTGGGCCCGTTCTGATCGATTACTACGCTGTGCAAAGGAACGGAGCAACAAAAAGCAGAGGTAAGGAAAAGATTGCTTAGTTGTTAAATCAACACCTCAAGATGCTGCTGTGGTTGTTGCGTAATTTGACAACCTGTCGAACTCAACCACATAAAGTTGAGAATACAGAAAGCGTGATAGATCTAAGACATGCCAACCGTACAAAGTTAGCGACATGTGACCGGGCAGGACCGTCACAGTGATCGAAGCCAAGTGACAATAACATAGGTGTGTTGTAGCAAAGGGTTGGTGCCACACGTGTGGTCCCACCTTCACCCCGTGTAAAGCTGAGGGGATGAGACCAGAGAGAAAATGAGCAGTGCAGAGTTCCATCTACTGGCCTTTAGCCCATCGGATTACAGGAGGGCACGATTGGGTCCAAACACAGGCGCCGTCAGTGTCCCCGATGCGTTCAGGGCGTGTAGCAGAAACCCAGTGCCAACAATGACGAAGTTCGCCGATGTCTTCGAAAAGGCCAGACCCTGTCGACCTGTGAGTATAATGACCTAGTTTCACAGGCTTCGTTGGTCTCGACATATCTTACGAATGCCTTAATTGTGAGTGGTGGATCGGACTGAAAGCGGTAGCCTGTAGGAATTGGGTTCGGAGTATGGTGATTGACAGTGAAGCGTGCTTCAATCTGGCGTTCCCGGCTTCCTCGCTGGAGTACGAGACAGCGAACGCCTTCGGTTGAGAAAGCGGTCTGTTATGACTCCCGTGTTGCGAATCCGTACGCATCAGTGAAACTTTTTTTCTCTCTCTCCAATTTTCCCCTTTACCTCACAAAGTCTATATATATATATATATATATATGGGGTAGTAAACGTAGTGCAATATATGGGAAATAAGGAATCAACGCACGCATAAAAACTATGGTATTGTTCACATAACTGACCTAATCACTACGTTTTAGTTGACAGAGACGACGACGGTTGATAGCGAGGGGCTTGCGTGCATCTCTCGAGTAAACGAACCAGCTCGTTGATTGTATGGAAGAGGACTGAACGCACGTAGGCACTGGTAGCATTTCCTCGGGGCGATGAACACAATTGTGCCGCCAAAGGTAAACGTTTGTGAACCTCTACAGTCTTAGTAAGCGCCTGGTCAGATTTTCGAAGTGAGCTGACTGCCCAGACAGGTGAAGCAATTTATCTCAGGCTGATTGCAGGTAACAACCAAGATACGATCACAGCCAAATTAAGTGTGACGAACCTCGTCAGTCGACAAACTTAACAGGTTCCCCGTTTTATTTTTTCGTCTGGTGTCCAGGTGGTTGTAGGATGAACAAAGCCTAGCCGGTTGGCAACGAATCTTCTCAATTTGTACCCATTCGTCCGCTCTTCTGTTGACCACGGTTCAGAGTAACCATCTGAAACTTTCGAGATACATTTCTACCGCAGGAACGTTTCAGGGCTGATGCAAACAGTGGCCGATGCTCGAAAATAATGATACTTGGTTTTGAACGTTCACCAACGTTCTTACTATCATGAAAACTCAAGTCCAGTATACTCGACCCTCATCACCTAACTCTCTCCATCTGTTTACGGATGTACTACAAATTGTACAACTTCCCAAGACGGCATTTCAGCGGCGCAGATGCGCTTAGAACTCCTAAACGAAGCTTTCATTTGCCATCTTTTGGCATTATGCAGATGAAAAAACGGACCGAGCGTCGATCGATGCCTTCAAAAAGTGAAGTCATAGGCTAAGACCTCAACTTCACGAATGTTACCACCAAACACAACCAAAAATGACGTAATCTAAGTAGAACACAACCAAACTGTGCGTCGGCAGGGAATAGGTCAGTAGACCTATAATCAGTTTTCGAATAGACTCAGATTCCAAGAAAGACTTATCAGTGATTTCGTTCCTTTCGGTCGGTTTCCCCTTTCATGTTCCATTAAATCGTCAAAACTTGCAGCGCTCAACAAATTCTGTTATCTACATCAACCTTTTGAGGAAAGCGTACTGTCAATTACGAGCAGCAAACGTACGTTTTGTGGTTATCACCAGCATTCACGTTTTGTGGTGGCAGCCTAATCCTGTCCTATAAATGGTGTTATTGAAATCTCGATAAAAGAATCAGCCATACAGGTTAAATACCTACCGAACGTTCTGACAGCTATATTCCAACACCTTCACCCTTATCGCTTTTTTAGGACTTTAAGAACCAGTTGAAATCCCTTTCAGTGGCAAAAACCTTCGCTCTCCTCATGTGGTCTGCGTGTGACAGAGAGCACCCCCTGTTGTCTGGAAATTCAGCAACCACCCGTATATTGACAGACAAATCATAACTACCTCCAACGATGGAGAAAAAATCCAAATGACCAAAATCTGATTCGAGTACGGTAATCTTAAACCTCTGGGTTCGAGTTTCACTCATTCCTTGTTAGTCTCTCGGGCGAGAAACCTGAGGCCCGGAAGTGTTCTTTGGTGTGTATCGTGCAGTTATCCTGTGTTAACTTCGACATCCCCGTGATTATTCGTTTTATTGCACAACCAACGTCACAACGAGATTAGACCCTGACACGGTGTGACGGCCTGCGCATTTCGATGCCCTGTTGGACTAAACTGGATGAACAGAGTTACTCATACTAGGCAAACCAATAGGTAGAGATCTGACAAATTGTAGTCTCCTGGTTCTTCAGTTTGAGAGTTGGAAAAATGATGGCATCTTTTCCCGAAAAAATGTACCAGTTCTGGTACACCATCGTCCACCCGCTGCCTTGCGGTACAGGCTTTCGAGCCCAAGGCTTTGGTTGCGAACCCTAATCGTCCTTCTGTCTTGGTCTGGGGCTCCCAGCAGTATCTCAGCCCTCATACAGCCATGAATAATCACAACATCAGTAATTCCATGTTGCATCGGCCGTCTCGCAGTAATAAACCGGGTCGCCTTGTCTGTTGCATACAACAGTGGATTGGGAAAACATGCTGCTGCTGACCCCTCCCCACTGCCCCATCGAACTTAGCACTCGGGCCCCTCCCAACTCCCATTTCTGGTAATTACTCTACACGTCCCATAACAGACGCAATTAATCAAGGCCGCTCTCACACGAACGTTACACGCGTTGACACTCGTCGGTGCGTCCTGTTTCTCGGAAACTAGAATTCAGGACCGTGGTCAACGTACGAAACTAACAGCACCCGCATTGTCTACCGGACACTGGTTATACACTTCGGTGACACTACGGCTGCCGTTACGGATGAGGCTGGAGTAGGTATAGTACTCAGCACGACGGCCACGACCGCATTAGTGGATTGGATTACTGTTAACGTTGTGCTGTCCGCTTCGCAGGTTTTGTTAAGGTCGACTCTAGGTACAAGACTTTTAGAAATCTTTTCATTGTGTCTGCTCGCGCTCTTACTGACTTTAGTGACGCCGGCGTCAAGGAGGCGTTTTACTCGGATGTGACCGCTCTTCTTCGGTTGGCACATGGCTCTGATATGGTCTTTCTGACTGAAGATCTGAATGTCCAGGTCGGCCACCTTTGTGAGGCCGAGTTTCGTTCAGGTTACAGGTATGGGATAGCATCACATCAGTGGGATAATGGCGGGCGTTTTTTACAGCTGTGCGCTGAGCGCAAGCTATTTTTATCTAGCGCTAGTTTTAGGCATCGTGTGCGTCATTGCTATAGTTGGCACCTTCCTTCTCCAATCCAGGCCTGGTCTCGGACAGACTACATATGTTAGTTTTAGGTGGCATGGCTCCAATCTGGACTGTCCTTCTTACTGAAGCACGTACTTGGATTCAAGCCACGTGTTGGTATTTTGTCGTCTTGTTCTTACTTTTGCTGGGCAACGACCCCACCGACAGCTGTTGAGAAACTGGCTTTACCATCGGTAGAGCATAAGTGCCAAATCAGCTTAGGAATTAGGTTCACTAGTTCTCACTCCGAATGTCCCAAAGGATGCTGGACTCAAATCTCACAGGCCATTCGGGAAGGAGTTACTGTAGCAGGTGACACGGGGGTATATGGGTTGAACAGACCGTGGATCTCAGAGAAACCCATGGAATTATTGGAAGCCAGACAGAGCATTCCTCTTGGTAGTTCACATAGTAAGTCTAGAAGAGATGTCCGTAGGAAACTGAGACCTGGTCTAAAAGCATCAGCCTAGTTAGTGGAGAAGGTTAAGAAAATAGAGACCGCTTCTGCTTCAGGAAACATCGGTAGACCCTTTGAGCTGATCCATGCTACTGATCCCAGGCGACCGTCTGCCAGTGAAGCTATCAGCGAGACAGACGACACACACATCTATGGTAGATCCAGAAGGTCAGAGCGGTAGACGGAACCCCTTGAGAGCTAGTTTCTCGGGCCACCTGTTTCTACTATGTTACCGCCACAAATTTGTAGTGTATCACTTTGGTCGTCAGATATGAGACCATCCACTGAGGTTGAGGTTCGCAGTTGCATTTTGGCTCTCAAACGTAATAGAGCTGTTAGCAGTGGCGGTGGTGGAGGTGTAGGGAATGAAGTTGGAGTGTGTACCTCTAAGGCAAGTATGGCGAGAGAGAGAGAGAGAGGTATTTGTCTGAAGGGTAAGGCTCGCGTGTATCAGACGACAGTGGGGGCTGCAATGTTTTACGTCACCGAGACTTGGCTGCTCAGGGTAGAAGACGTGAACCGTCTTCAGGTGTTTGAATATCCATGTCTGCGTTCACTCACTTGTATCGAGTGGCACCAGCGAGTACGTAACGAGGATGTTAGGGAGCGGATGTATGGCACTGAGTGTAAAACGAGTTCTTTTATTCAGTCCTCACATTCGCACACACTTAGATGTTTAGATCATGTATTAAGGATGCCAACAAGTCGGCTGCCACACTGAACACTCTTTATCGACGCTGCGGCCGATTGGCGCGAGGTGTGGGGTGGACAGACGATGAATTGGCGTGAAGAAATGAAATCGCTCACGAAGGATTTGACCACTGTAGATCGGGTTCGTCTCCCGAGCTGAGGGCCTCGCGACTCACGGAGTCGGTGACTTGAACCCTCAGGTGAGATGGTGGCTAATTGGACTCAGTAGTGTCAATGATATCGTTGTTTGTCCGAGTTGTCCGTGAAGTGAGTGCACTTGATGTCGCGGGCCAGTGAAAGCCGTAAGGAAGGTGTTCTACTGATTACGCCTTACTTTCATTTACAGCGCAGTTGTTTGTTCGCAAGGTGTAGGTATCTTGATGTCGTATGTTTGAATACAGAAGTAGCTAGTATTTAGTGGTCAGGTCCCTTCCAGTCCCCTTCTTTTTTCTCTCTTTCTTTACAGGGTTTGCTCTTTTCTTGCTCATGATTGCGTGGCAGTTGTACATCAGCGTGAACCACCAACGTATTGCTGTCTGTGATGATGATTATGATGATGATGATGACTACCAACGTTGCGATCCTCCTTGATCTGAACAAAAATTCAGCGCTTCATTCAAGAGTTTCAGATTTTTCACATTACTTGTTCCCAGCGTCTAATGTCATGGCCCTCCGATGAATGCTCAATGCACACCCATTCCACAACAATTGGTAGTGCACGTAAGCTATGCAGTGGCATAAAGTTGGATGCCGAGTAAACTCCGTTTGTCAGTTGATGGCAATAAGCATAATTTGGTCTTGTAGCCCTCATTATTTTTGATAGGCCAACAAGGACCACCGAACGACAAGCTTCGCGGTCGATTGTTGACTCGGCAAGACTCAACGCCCTATCCAAGGGTTCCGGCATTTTTATGTTTGCTCCTAGTTTCGAGCCTCCGGGCCATCTGGTGAATGTTCGGGACGGTCGCTCTGTACGATACCCCGTGACCCACCTCCGGTATGATAGTTGGCGTTGAATTACCACCGTTTGTCGACCGACAACTCATCAGAAAGTTTCGTGCTGCAACCGTGACTAATGCTCCGTTAATTATCAGAGACCTTTGTGTGCAACTAACCCCTACAATAAGAGGTGATAAAATCTCTGTCTTGAAACAGCGTCGCGCGTCTCAGAGATACTGATCGCACTGTTTGCCTACTATTTTCGCCAATTGGTGTCGGATACATGACTCTTATAACGGAGGGTGCTCAGTCAAGTCTGTGGAGGTCGAAAGTCGGTTGCGAACTATGGTGCGTTGACAACGCCGATGGTGGTTTTGCTCTATTCAGGTCCAGGTCAAGGATGTCTGGGATGATATTTGTGAGATTCAAATCACATAGTAGAGGAGTTTATCGAACGTTCGATGTGTTTACTCAGAACACATCTATTGTTCAGGACGGTTGGAAATGCACCACTACTTGACACATTTGGTCCTTTTACAGCACACCCTGTGAAACCTTGATAATATGAGCCGATTGCACGATAAGTAAACAATCACTTCGCAGTCTTAACAGAACTAAATCACTACAAGAATGGATTATGACGGAACATGAGGGAATAACGTGCGTAATTGAAACAGTGCATGCAAAACGATGAACCACCAGGGTCAATACTTACCCATGCTAAGTTAACAGGCTTACAAGTACCATCATAAATCCTATGCCAGTTGCTACGCCCAACCACTACGATCACGTGCTCAACCTATCTGAACAGTTGCAAGGAGCACAGTTCTACAAGGGTCTATTCTGGCACCTCCACCATTCCTGCGCCCGTGTTATAAGTAGTATATGTTTTCGAACGATGTGGCTTAGCCACGTGGCAGAAGCCAGATAGAATGCACTAGTGAGAACTACCCCTGAGCGTAACGAAATGTAAACAACCGCGGCAGGCGGAGGTGGATAAGCTCCCTAGACACATCTGAAACTCGGGAGTTCCTACGGCGCCCGACGAACATCGGAGGTGAGGGATTTAGGGATCCAGATAGAGGTTGGTCTCAAGTCATCCATCCAAACCAAAGCTGCCGCCCACAAGACCAATGAAACACCGCACCGGTGTAAAAACGTCAAGGTTTCTCTCGATTAGGAAGTTCTAGTACTTTTGTACAAAGAGTACGTGCCGTTGNTGATGATGATGATGATGACGTGCCGTTGCGTCTTGAACACTGTGTGCAAGTCTACAGTCCATGGCCCGTTAAGAGTGTAAAAAGTTACCAGAACGAGTAAACCGCCGAGTTAAAAGGTTGTTTATGAAGCTGAAGGCTGTGACCAACCATAATAAATTAAGATGTCTGGAGTTACTCTCTCTTGACAGAAGACATAAACGTGGGGATTTAAGAGAAACCATTAAACTGCCAAAAAGTTTAATTGCTGCCGATGATTAGCCTTCTCGCTTCAATGGTAAGCTATAAAGCCAAGGTTTAAAAAAACATTGGGGCTCACCTTTTCTACGTAATGTGAACACTTGAAACAGGTTGACAATCGAGATGGTCTTAGACAAAATGATGACTCCAGGAGTTGTGACGCGGGATGTCTGTTTTCCCTCTTTCATATTTTCCTTTTGTGCCTACATACTTCTTACTCTACAGGACTAGTATTTTTCATCAGTTTTCCCGCTTCTTTCCTATTTTTGGACCTCAATAGGCAACCAGGTAACGAACGCCTAAAAGAGACAAGATAGCACAAGCGGCGATAGTGACCTTATGTGCTAATGTGACAAACACGCTGAATGAGACAACGACCACAGTCATGCTCTCCTACGTTTTCTTACCAAACGATGCAAAGCTTCGAGTTCTCCAACGTTTAGGAAACAATAAGATCCCAGTGTGAGAAACCGAACAACTTCTGCGAGCTGACCTAATGTGACAACGATCACCATCCCTGAATTACTCGTTGTTCATTCACAAAGGGCAGAAGTTACCGACTGTGTGGATCATTTTATAGGGCGATATCTCCTGCCTTTATTGAGCTATCAAGTGCGTATACAGAATTCACTTAAAGGCCACATCATCAGGCTCCAGCCGCTACAGACCCGTCGAGACAAGAGACATACAGAGCGGAATCATCTTAGTCGCTGCTTGAGGATTGCAGAGAGCGAAACCTGCTATGAGCACCTCACCTATGTTGCCCTGTGGGAGTCGGCGTACGGTAACAGGGTCGCCGTGGATTCGCCGATAACTCAGATACATGAGCAGATGATCTAGCAGCTGATTATAGGAGAGAACCCTCAGTCTATTAATTATTCGTGTGGCTGATTGCAGTAACGTTCCAAGTTGATTTACCTGGCTTTGCGTGCACACGAACACTGTTGCGCAGCTGTACCCCAGTTCAGATAGAACATTAGACCGTGAAAAAAAATAAGAATCATCCCTCGGTACCTTGGCGAAGGGTCGACGAATAGACCCAAGTAGTCTTGGCTATGATGTGGGTATTTGTTTTGAACCTGTTTTAGGAATGTCAGATACCAACACACTTAACGTGTCGTTCACTGCCATGCCGTGCTAACGGGTATCTACCGACAAGACATGCCCTGACATCTCTGATATCACCAGATGTATAGAGCATTTTAGCGAGCTTCGAGGCACACTCTGTCGAAACGTCAATCTCGACAAGGTGTGCAGGTGTTCCTACAATATTACGCTATTCTATTCCGAAATGATGGCGCTACAAGCGTTCACGTTTTCACTGGAGAGGAGGGCAAGTGACCGCAGCTAGTCCTGGAGGTTGACGAAAATAAAAGACAAGGGTTCGCACGCTGATTCCCATGGAACACCGTCCGGGGTAGGTAGCCCGTTCGATAAGAGTTGGTTGATAATGATGGCAAATAATCTACAAAATAGATCTGCTATGCAGTTTATAAGCGAGTCGACATCGAAAGCGTTAACCTGGTAAGCAAATGACCGTATGGAATCCTGTCAAATGCTTTTCTGAAAACAATAAACAAGATCTGCGGTATTTTCAGTTCACGCTTTTATCCATCATCGCATGGTAATCAAGAAGTGTGTAACACAAGACAGCCCTTGCCATAATACCTACAATCAGGGGGTTTGATGCAGTCCAGGTGTTCCTGGAGATGAAGAACCACCAACCACTCCACTACCCTATTCAGCACACACACAAGTGCACTCAGTGTTTGCTCTCACTTCTCTGGCAGTACGTCTTCCTCTGCGAATCACTGAAGTAAGTCTGACAGAAGTACAACAAATCTACATGTGATAACAAACGGTGAATGTTGTCCTGTAAGACAGAGTTGTCGACAACAATCAATCTGAGCCCGCATTTCATTTATGTAAAAGTGAGCAGTGTTTCGACAAGGCCTGGAGCGGCGTGGTCAAGTAGGTCAGTTTGCGTAGTAACCTGAGAATAGACAGAAGTATGCTACCAAATCATTAGACAGGATTTGTCTGAGTGTTGAACACAACCACCAAGATCTTGTTTACTGGAGAGGGTCGCGAAGCCTGGCGTACGTGAACTTTATTCAGAGGTAACAAGACGCTAATATCAGAAACTCCCGGAAGCTTTTCCTATATCATCCGGGCAACTGGCCATGTCTGAGTGAGATAATCTACAAGGTCACTGGTTCCTTTATTCATAACGTGCAATAACACTCAGAACGTCGAGTTGGACAATCCTAGCATCAGTCCACCTGGCCACCGGCGGCATTAACTACGCTTTAAGGCTCTACCCATGTTCATTGACCTGTAGACGTTTAGCCGCCATCGGAAACAGAAGTCACTCGCGAAATCAGGTTTCTGAAACGTCACAAAGCACTCGGACCAAACGAATCCCTCCTACCCCTTTTGTAGTTGAAGATTCAGTCTTGGCTAAAGAGCAGACGACTTTGCTCCAGAAACTCTGGCTAACATCATCCCTATTCTCAAAAATGGTCCACGCACTTCGTGTACAAATCACAGAGGGATTAGCCTTACCTTAATTACGTCGAAGTCCTTTTCGCAGCCATTGTACTTCGCAGACTGAAGGAAACGCGCGGGGAATATGTCTGCGAGGGTCAAGCTCGGTTTAACCCTGGCCGTAACTGCACCTACCCCACCTTCACACTCCATCAAATTTTGAACTCCGTCATTCATCTAGAAGGCCAACACTTGCTGTCTTCTTGGACATCAGAGAAGCCTTCGAATCGGGTATGTCTGTCAGGGAAGGGTGTGCCTGAGAATTGTGTGCATATCCTGAAACTAATTCATTATCAGACCTCTAGCAGGGTTACAGCTCATGACAGAGTGTTGTCGATCTTCAGTGTCCGAAGTGAGGTGCTACAAAGTTCTCCAGCCTGCCTCTTCCTATTCAACTCTGCAGTATACGAGATCCCAGAGTGCCCCGATAGACTGCGATTATGATATTGTGGAAATGTTCCCAGACACTCGATTTCGAGATATGAAGTATGTAGATGACATCGCCCAATCTGTGAGGAATCACGGGGAGCCCAGAACATCTTAGACAGTTCAGAGACTTCAGTTCGACAGATTGGTATGGTTTAGTGAGGAGCCGTTGGAAGTAGTCTGAGGTTTGGGAGCTGTGTCAACGCAGGCAGAATGTCTGATGAGATCAAAAATCACACAGCAAATACTCGGATGGTGTTTGTCAACCTACGCCATATGTGATGTCGACATTAATTCAGTCTTTCTGCGAAGGGCCAAGTGTACAATGCCACGTTTAGAGCAATCCTATGGTACGGCTCCGAAACTTGATCGATTCGCGCGGATTTTCCGCTTCCGACCATCGATGTCCCCGGAACATTGGCAGCGTTCGATGGGAAGACCGTGTCAACAATGATGAAGTTCATCGACGTGTCTTCGGAAAGGTTAAATTTTGTCGACTGTTGAGCATACTAATCTCGCTCTCAAAGGCTTCGTTGGCTTGGCCACATTTTACGAATGCCAACCCACTGCCTGCCGCATGGTATCTTGTTTGCGAGTGATGAATTGGGCCGGGAACGGTAGACTGGGGGGTTCGGGGTATGATGGCACTCAGTGTGAAGCTTGCTTTCGTAGGGCGCTCCCGGTTTGTTGGCTGGGGCTCGAAGGAAATCAAAGACCCTTGTTTAAGAACGCTGTGTGATATGGTGGGGAATAGAAGTCACTGGAGCTCGTGTTACCAGCCTTTGCGTGCATCGTTATGACCTTTCTTTCTGATCCCACCGCATTTTTTCGTCCCTTCGCCCTGCGCAGTACTTTTTTTCTTTCATAAGGTGGCACCTTTGACGCTCCCTGCGGATGTTTGCGTGCTGAATATTTCANTATTTTATATATATATATATATATATATATATATATATATCGGAGGGTTGACAACTGAACGTGCAGAACCCAAAAAGCGAATGAGAGTGCTATATATTCACGGCACATCTGAAGCGGTATGAAGGCTGCTTCAACCACTGGGCAGCCAGATATCACACAAGCCAAACTCAACACCTCGTCTAGCTCTGGTAAACGCCAAGAATCATATAGAGCTACACGAACGGTATGGCACGGTTTACACGATTCCATGCCTTGGGTGTGACCAACAGTATGTGAAGGAAACACGAAAAACGGCTGCGCACACACGTGCACGAACACAAATTAGCAATGCGACGAGCCGACCCTAAATCACAACTGTGAAGACACAGGTCACAAGATCAACACAGATCATACGAATGTGGTCGCGTGAGCAAAATTAGAAAGAGAACGGCTTGTACTGAAAGCTCTGTATTCGTGGAATTCGCCCAATCGAGACGTGAAGGTAGACAGCCACTGCGTCAGCATCGTTAACACTGCAACGGGAAACGAGCGAAGACAGACCGACAGGCACACACGGCGAACGGCAGAATAATGTCATTTCGACACGTGTCTGTTTGAAAAGAGATCCTAGTGTGCATTTGAGACGTCACAATAAATCGTTCACCACTCAGTATGTGCTTCCTTTTTTAGTTATATATATATAACAAGGCGGTAACGGCATCAGAAACATGGAAAGCAGGTGCCAACGGAGTGAGAACCATCAGAAATGACAGTCGGAGAGAACATTCTACACCTTAAAAACTCGAGGCGAGAAAATACGATGGCGACAGTTTAACCATGTTGAGATTCTCTCTTGAGAGGATGGTTTTCCACCGCACTATTACAGGTCATGAAATCGAGGGGATGGCTAGTGGATGTGAGGACTGGAAAAGTAAGGGAGACCCAATTTGGCACCTATGGAGAACATCTCAGACAGAGGGATCTTTAGTCAGTTTGAACTTCTCTTGGAGCACATTACGAACTACGCACTGCAAGACCTGAGTACTTACTCAGATCTATCTTACATTTAGCACAAGGAGAGCGGTTGCCTAATTGGAAGGAAAGTAATATATGGGATGACTGGGAAAATGTTACCATACGGTTGAGTATAGAAAGCTTCGAATTGAATAAAGAAATGAGAAGTGATATAACCCCGAAATCTTAAAGAACGGGAATGAGTTCGTGGCAGTGGACTTTTCACTAGTTATTGCGCTTAAGCACCTGAACAACGATTGGAGGGAGTATAACTTTGAGTACATGGGCGGAGTTTTCAAAAAAACAACCACGACTACAGCAAAACTTATTGGGCCTCACTGACCTAACTGAAATACCTCACGCATATTTTCTGAAAAGGTTTTCCAGGAGATATGAAATACACTTTGGAAAGACTAAGGATATTTCAGTGGGAAGCAAAAACAGTTATCCACGTAGCTAAGCAGTCTTAAGCAACGCAGTGGAACGTGTACGCAGTGTCACAAAGTACAGAAAAGGAGTTTCCGAACCAGTATCCTACAAGTGCCTCACTGTGTTTACGAGCGCGTCGCGCGAACGATGGTAGGCATAATGATGGAAGTTTTATGGACGGTTTATTTACGTTCAATGCATACAACCTGTAGGTTCAAGGAACATTAACTACCCTCAGATTCACCAAAAGAGAGTGGACCCTCACTTACTTCGTTTGTATTGGTTTATCAGTACTGTGGAGCTCCGTCATTTGATCTCATTATGAATAACGTTGAATCCATGGCGTAGAGGGAAAACTATAGTGTATATATACACCTTAAACTCCACGACATGCCGTCAGTGATACTGAGAATATAGATGCGACAGTCAGACCTACAGGAATGGTGTTAGTACAAACCCATCAAAACCGAGTCCACGTTTATCGGTGGAAAGTAACCCCATGCGCGAAATTGAGCAGCAGTACGGATACTTAGACAGTGGGGTGGTGATGATAGTAATCATCTTCACTGAGATTCTAAACGCTTCACTACCGTTCTCAGTACACACGTATCCACGTTCACATTTTCAAACTTCCTGCGCAACTATGACAGATTTCACCGAAAAACGCAGTGAGTTGGGGGGGGGAAGGGGCAAAGTTTCGCCTAAATTTTTTTAATTTAAGTGGCCGCCACTGCTAACGTTAGTCAGTCAGGCTACCACGGACACATCAAGACCACCAACCCCGCGAGAAAAACCACCCGAAGGGATGGATTCAGACCACGCGGCAAGGTCAACAGGAGGCGGGTTGTACGAGGGTCGTGGTTATTCTGCGATCCAGTGACTGACACACGGGTTCAAGACAGAGATCCTGAGTACTCAGAACCAATTGCTTCTTCTTGCTCATTATCGAGAGGGTGTTTGTTGGCCTGAAGGGCGAACAATTGAAAACTGTCGTAACGCAAATTGGGGACGATCGAAATTACTCGCAGAATGTGAAATCTGCCGTTTGGCGGCCATAAAATGTAAAATCATTGAACACCAAGCGATATTTTCGTGGTGTTGCTCAGGAATGTGGAAGTCATCAATTTTCATGACAGAGAGCATCAGGAGAGTTGAAAACATATGTTTTAGTCGACCGTGAATGGGTTTGTTCCTCATTTGGCGCCAAAATCAAAATTAGCGGCAATCGGTGTTGTGACGGTATAAATGTAGTACCTTGTGAAAACTTTTTTCACGTGTGATTAATATTTGATTGATTTTATCTTATATTCTAATTTATGTTATGGATTATTTTCAGAAATTTGGAGATGTCTTTGTGGGTCGCGAAGTTGCTAGCTTCAGCGAGTTCAAAAGTTGCTTCATAGGTATGTGAAGGAACACACTGTTCTGTATGTGCTTGGTTCAAGCAAGAAATGAGGCAGTGGACGCTTGAAATACGATCATGTTATTGTGATTCCCGTTGAGTTCACGTGGTAGATGGTGTTCCGCTGTATATTACACAAGCGACGTTAGAGCGAAAGCCGTGAAGTGAGCTGAGTTCGCATATTTTCCATTACACAGTTTCCGCGGTATATGCTGCCAGTCACGGTTTAACGTGGTTAGGAGGAATACCGCGTTGTTTTTCAGCTCTTTCATGTTAGAGCACAACCACGACATGATGTTTTGCTGTACGACGCATATCCAATGATTCGTCGGCTCACAGACAGTAGAATGAACGACTCGAGACACCTTTTCGAGTAAAACACGCCGATTGCTGAGTTGAAGCAGTATGCTGCGGATGTTTATGGCAAGTATATAACTACCATGCATATTTGCAACATCCGTCATCGGTTGAAACCGTCAGTGATAAACAAGTGGGTTTGTGTGCACTAATGTAGCAGATCTGCCACAAATACTACATCATATAGAGAAAAACAGCGTGCTGCGTGTCATAAGAGACGACAACAATAGGTGCACGCACATATATTTCGCATGTAGAGAGCAAGTGAAGTTATTCAGACGGTTCCCTGATGTGGTAAGTCTCGATGACACTCACGGGACCAATCGCCACAAGTAGGTCCACCATCACTCCACATTCGCCGCTGTAGCCTGAGGATGTATCGGTTCCTCGTTACAAACGTCATGGGCCATGGACGACCCGTGATGAACACTTATGTACAAAGTGAGAGATACGCATGCTTGCGTCAGTTGTTTGAAACATTACGGGGGGCGATAGGGGAGCACATACGTGTCAGAACTTTTGTGATAGATAAAACGACGGCCCAAATGCGACTGGTCTTTGGGTGCGACATTATGTTATCTTAATTCCATGTTCGGGATGCTGCGAGGAAACAGGTAAGTTGATGTAATAAACCTTATAATCACCATTCAGACAAATTCCTTCAGAAGCCGGAATTTGTTTCATCGCGTGGCTACTTGTAGCAACTATAAAGAATGAGTGATCACCTGTCTCCATTCATTTGGAAGGTTCAACCTGGATGTTGCAATAATATGGCGAACAGACTCCACCTTCATGACCCACCTCTTGTACAGTTGGCTATACATAAAGCCAAAGTGAGCCGTCCATGCACGGTCGGATGTTTTACATTCCGAAAATCGAACAAACAACCGACTGGAGAATGCGAATGGGCGGCTAAAGAAGCACAGTCATCCCAGAGATCACTTAGCCACGGACATCAATAGAATTTGTTCCTAAAGCGAGTGGCTAATGCGAGAGTTTGAGATGCAATACAACTACGGTTGCGACCGCCGGGAGGTGGTCAGCTCACACGTGTACATTGTGACTATAGGGTGTGGTACAGTACTTCACCTATCGTTGAACCTCTTTGCTTTTCTGGAGACGCATGAAATTCCATCTCCTCGGTGGTCACGTAACTGAACGAATTTACTGATTTGTTTGTTACCTTAAGGCCAAAGCAGCTTACACCGACTACGGCGAGCAGTATCTACTCTAAGCAGATCACGCCGGCCTTCGCCCGCATTATGCTGGAAGTCATCAGCGGCAGCCTTATCCACCAGCCCACGGTGCCTCCAAATTTCGGTGTTTTTCAGTCGCACATTGGGATGATCATAAACACCAAAACTTATCAAGTGTCGGTACCCATTTCAAAGAAATTTGGACGAAAAAGTTTAAAAAAGATGGTCTACAACTCATACGGTGCATGTTCATTGATCATTGGTTGCAAATTCCCTATATCTATCAGATAGTAAAATTTCGGCTAACTCGTCAACATATTTAGACATTAATTATCGCAACTCCCTGGCGTCCTTGATAAAAATCTTCTAGGCATTAAAACAAAAATAGTCCCGCAGCACAATAGGCATATTTCATACTTTCCTAAAAAATTTCGTCCACAATTACACGAACGATATTCCAAACAAACGTATTAACGATATACCAACGACGACATTCACTTCCTGCGGATAGTTCTCATCTTTGGGAACTGCGGCAAACAGCGAGTTTCCGCGATTCCAGCGACTTGTTCGCGGGTTCTAGGCTGAAGGACCAAGTCATCCGGATCCAGACAGCTTGTCCGTTTCCAACCCCGGTAGTTTTCCTGTTGACTTGGAAGGTTGCCATCGAAAAAGTATATAGCACCGCTTTTTGTTGTTTGTTAGCAACATCCGAAAAGGAGTAGCCTGTCGCAGTGACCGAAGCCAAAGAGCGTCTGTGCTGACCGTCACCGTAGGTGACCTGCGCTGCTCTACTTTCGGTTCCACACGTTCACCGTATATCCAGGGTAAACCCCAAGGAGTAAGACCAGTAGGTGTGTGACTGAATCCTTTGTGTTCAACCGGCTGATGCTGCTTAGCCGGGTGATTGTCTCCCAGAGAACAAACAGACTCGAACTCAGAAGCAATATATGTGAAGTGCAACCAGAGTAGCATTTGAGTATGGGAATACATGCTAGTGCATTCTAGAGAAGGCGAGGATGAGAAGCAAAATTCAGAGTGGACTACGAAAATAACAGGCAGATTGTCCAACATACAATATACCAAAAAATCTGAGGGGCAAAATGGATATGACTGCGGACTCCTGGGTTTCAAAAAGAGAAGGGAATTAGTTGCAAGTTGGCCTCAACCTTGGCTGACGTTATCATTATCAGAAATATAATGAATGCACTGATGTGGCCTACCTGAGCCCAACGTACTCGCCTCTTGGCCGATGGTTTAACATGAGTACGTTCGTGACATACTAATTCAGGGTGGCCAGTGAATTTGCCGCCGCGCACATCACAACGCCATTCAGTCACATCAATAATACCTGTGGCGCTGATGGCTCCGTTGCTTTTTCGCGCGTTCGCCTTCGGCTGTGCAATAACTAATGCATCAGTTCTAAGGTCAACTTCCGTTATACTCGTTACATTTCATGCACCATATATGGCGTGTAGGTTCTTGAAGTCTCCAGCAAACGATATACGCACAAATTTGCTGTCGTTTAGAAGGGGACTCCGGTCTTTGGTTAGCAGTCCAGATTTTTAAGTCGTCAGTAAACAGGACAGTATTTCTAGAATCGTAGTCGGAAACTGAGCACACTGATACACCTCAGGAACAACGACGAACCAAGTATGAATCCTTGAGGAGTTCAAACCGATATTGTGGAGAGATAAAGAAGGTCAGATTCACTCCGCGCTCTTAAAATTGTTACCAAGGAAGGATGTAATCCGGCAGATAACCTCTGCTCGGATCCCGTAAACTTTTGGCTCTTGTAAAAGAAGACCGTTTTTGGACACGGTCAAATTCTTCGGCAAAGTCGAAGAGGTTAGCATTCGAGATATGGCCATTGTCCTTGGCCTCCGTCAGGCTATCCATGAAGATTAGCAGGTTGGTTACGCGAGACCGGTCAAGGAGAAAGAACTACTACGTACAGAATAAGCGCACACGTATAAAGATGCTATGGGCACGTGGGCATCAAGCAAAACTTCAGAGCGATCTGTAGAGGCGCCGCTAACTACGTCAAAAGAAAGGCTGCTCTAAAAGTTAATGACCCATTATTAACACAAGCGAGAGTGGTTGTGCCTTCAGATTCGATAATTCGGTCGTGTCTAATGTCAGGTCAATGGTGCAGTAGTTAACACGGTTGCCTCATGATTGGAATGGCCGGAGTTCACATCCCGGCCGTGGCAAGGATATGCACCACTGACGAGCTCTATTGAGAGCGAAACTCGAGTCTAGTGCTTCTTTTCGACAGAAGCTGGCTGCAAAGTCTATCCGACGGCGAAGGCTGCGATCAAATGTGAGTGATGGTCAACTCGATGATAAAGGAACTGCTGTCTAAGAGAGGTACGATGATGAAGCTTGAAAAACTCCCTGTTATGTCCTCGTCGGCTGTCGTCGTTCGTTGCAGCGAAGAACCGTTCTGTGAGACCAACCAAAAAGAAGTGTGCGAATATTAAATTACCACAAAGTCGCGAAAGTTCAGGTGGATNACCGTTCTGCGAGACCAACCAAAAAGAAGTGTGCGAATATTAAATTACCACAAAGTCGCGAAAGTTCAGGTGGCAACTCTTAGACATTTTCCAGTCTGGTGGTCGAGCGCTGAACAGGCTCACCAGCCAGCATGTCTTTCTTCGGCTGGTGTACACGACCAGATTAGCATATTCGAAGGTCGGTCTCACAAAGACTATGTGGGGCAAAGTGCGCTGAGTCAGCTTAAGAGCGTCAAATTCCTTTTTCTGTGGCCATCTTGTGGTTATGCGGGAGTGGTAAGTTAGACGACGAACAGAAGCCCAGATTTTTCTTCATCTATATTTTCATGATATCTACTATGCTGAACGCACTGCAAATTACGAAGTCATTGCCAAAATATCCACAGAGTTGCATGCGTGCGCACTTATTTTCATATAGTAGATGGTTCAAGTCATCCAACCAGCGGTTAGTCGAGTCTAGCTGAGTCTGTGGTGCACTGCGACCAGTGGCACTACAGATTTTTNGCAACAAACCTTGGCAAAATCAACAATGGTGTTGTTAGAAATACTGGCTTGGAGATCATTGGTGTGAATCACAAATAACCGGGGGTATAGCATTTAACTTTGGGGAACTCCAGCGGCTTAAACTCAAAAAGTTCCACCATGAAGAAAATCGGCAGTTCTGTGAGTAACCTTCACTTGTATATCATAGACTTCAGGTTTATATATCGGGGGGCTGTGTGGGACACAGCGAGATGTGTTGGCGGGATCAAAGAAGATAGCATCTAAGATGTTAGCATTGTCTTTGGTCTGCGTCAGACTATCCATGGAAATAGGTAAGTTTGTTGTGCATGGCCTGTTAGTAAGCCTAACTGGGCAGACGGAAAAATATGATTTGTTGAGAGGTGATTGAGGATGGCACAATTTATCATGCGCTCCGTTATTTTACCCGAAGTGTCAATGAGGCCGATCGACCGAGGTCCATCCAAAAATCGTCGGTAAATGCTGCGTAGATCGGTGTGGCCATCGTCTCTTTCCGCACACCACGGAGAATGCCAGTTCGGACTGTGTTTACACAGCCCAGAAAATGAATTCGGCAGGCTAGCGCCGCATTTTGGATAATTACGGGACGGATCTCGCCAGGACCCATTGCACTGTGTGGATTAAACCCGAAGTTCTTAGAATCCAGCACAGAAAATTCCGTGAAAACAAGTGGTTGCCGGGAGTTTTGTAACGATAGAACAGGGTTCTACTTCGGCGGTGTGACGTTGTCGACTACCAAACAGTGCCGCCCTTAATGACTTCCCCACAGCTAGGCGATCAGATGAAGTTTCTCCTAAAGTTTCTATGTCGTCTCATGTGTGTGAATGGGAAAATTTTGTCTCCGAAGGTTCTGGGGTGAGACCTTTGCTTGTACGAGCTCGGTGTATTCACAAACTCCCCGTCTACACCCATTTCGAACAATGGAGAACAGGCATGGACCTTTCGAGTTCCATGTATTTTTATGCTTCGCGAACAAATTGGAACGGCCATCTAGATGATGGTGTATTCCACATAATAATGTCGGCCCATGGAGTCACCTTATAAAAAATATTTGTGCACACAAACCTTGTGTCTTCTGCGCTTATGCAGTGGTCTTACGACACCACAGGGATCTCACAAAATTTTTAGCTCCGTCGCACTACGAAGTTCGTCCCAGCTCCAACCGCACTTCAGTAGTCCCAGCCTAGTAAGCATGTGACCAACCGCGCAAAGTTAGCCAAACCCGTTCCAATGGCCGACCCTAAAACAAGCGGATCGGGCAAGATTGACTTTTGACTACCTCACTCGTTTCCGCGCGAAGACACATGCAAGAAAACGTCTGAGAAAGAATACCATATCCACAATGTTTCGCTCGCGTGCTTTCCAGGCTGCCACCAATTCACGCGTTTTTGTTTTAATCCGTGCGTTGGTCGAACGCGCCTTCGCGGTTTTCTTCATTACTTGGATTGTGATTCTAAATATGCTGTGCAGTTTGCGATCTGTCGTCGTTTACAATTTCGTTAGAGTTTCTACAAATGGGTTGTACGTATTTAACTTTTTCGTCTTCGTTATTCCACGTCTGTCAAGTTGTTTGTTCAACAAGTTAACGATTGATCCCAATAAACTGCTCTAGTTAGCGTTTATCATGGACAAATGAAATGACTCGTCTCTATAATGGACCCACTGCAGTGAGGCGTATAAGACGCTAAAGAAGTAGGTCAGGCATGCTGAACGAAAGGTATGCATCATGGTGTGTGACGAAGGATCTCATTCAACCTACGGCATCATTGTAGTCTGCAGGTCAGATTTTGCGCAACTATTCCTTGTTGCAATACGGAAGTACCACAGGACCCCACAACAAGTTAATAATAGTATGGTATATTTCTCGAAGCATTTGTGAGAAACACACTCAGAAGAGCGTGATCAAAGCAATGATTTTTAGCATATACATGATTGACCACTAAGTTTAGGCAGGAAACTTTCAGCTTCATGGTTCTAAGAAAATAGTGCTTGGGGTCTGCACAATTCGATGAAATAAGTGATTTGTTACATCAATTTGGACTCCACAAGGTTATCACTGGCC